>CM038792.1:167456918-167494174 GCA_021764765.1 Vicia sativa | reverse complement strand
TTCATAAGTTATTCATGCATTTCCTTGACTATTACTTGTTTTTATATGTATAAATACAGAAAGTTATTCGCTGAACATGACTATACTTGTTTTTTATATAAAGTCTAAACATTGTAAAACCAAGACAAAATTATTCAAACTAAAACCAAAAACACATTTTAAGTATAATTGTCATAACAAAATATAAAACACATTTTAAAGGTGAGCGTGTCACAAAACAAAAACTTAATTGACCTAGACAAAGTGTTCGCCGTCACTGACGCCGATATTTTAAATCCTTGACTATCTAGTTTCATCTTATCTATTTAAAGATTGTAAATATTTACAAAAGATTATATAATTTTTAAATATCACCCAATAACACATTCTTCTCCATTACAAAATATTGCTCGGCGTTCAGTATAATTGAACCATACATAATAATTTTAACGATTACATTTCCAAACCACTGTTAACTTTGGCGATTAATCAAACATTTCATGGTAACAAACTATTACCTTTTTGCCAGCACTAAAGTGCAAGTTGTTCATTAGTGCCAAGCTCTATACATTTTATATAAAGTCTCATATCAAACTAAGAAAATTATTCTAAAACAAAACCAAACAAACACATTTTAAGTAGAAGTCATAAAAAAATATAAAACATTTAAGGTAGAAGTGTCACAAAAAACAAAATCAATTGACCTGAAAAATCATACCATAGTCACCAACATTGATATTTTCTAAATCATCAACCTATCTAATTCGTTTTCTTCCGTTAAGATTGAAATGTAGTCATAATAATTTTTAAAGATTAGTACATAAAACAACATGACTCTTACGCTGCAAAATATCCTCAATAGCGTTTGAGTATAATTGAACGCCATAATAATTTTAACGGTACATTTCCAAACCACTCCGCAACTTTTGGCGCTTAAATCAAAGTTATTCATGGATTCAAACTATTACTATTTTATAGCACTAAAATGCAAAGTTGTTCATGGCTGCGAGCTCTATCCATTTTTATATAAAGTCTCATGTCAAAACAAGACAAAGTTATTCTAAAACTAAAACCAAACAAATACATTTTAAGTAGGTGTCACAAAAATAATATAAAACACATTTTAACGGTAGAATTGTCACAAAAAAAGCAAATCAATGACCTCGAAAAATTATATACCATTCACCAACATTGATATTTTCTAAATCATCAACCTATCTAGTTTCATCTTTCTTCCCATTAGGATTGAAATGTTGGTCCTTTAATTGAAAATATTTAAAAGATTATGTAATTTTTAAATATCACAACAACACCTGCTCTTACCTTGCAAAATATCGCTCTCAATACGTTTGGTATAATTGACCATACATAATAATTTTAACCGGTACGACCTGAGGGTTTTGACTAGTTAATACCAAAACTCTTTAAATAAATTAATAAATTAATAAAGGTAATGGTACAAATTTTCCAAACCACGCATAACTTTTGGCGATTAAATCAAAGTTTTCATGGCTGCAAACTATTACACTTTTTATAGCATAAATGCAAAGTTGTTCATTGCATTTGCCAATCCTATCTATTTATATATAAAGTCTCATGTCAAAACAAGACAAAATTATTCTAAAACTAAAACCAAACAAACACATTTTAAGTAGAAGTCTCACAAAAATATAAAACACATTTTAAGGTGAAGTGTCACAAAAAAATCAATTTAATACAAAAATCATTACCATTAATCACCAACATTGATATTTTCTAAATGATCAACCTATCTAGTTTCATCTTTCTTCCATTAGGATTGAAATGTGGTCTGTTGATAAAAATATTTAAAAGATATGTAACATTTAAAAGATTATGTAATTTTTAAATATCACGACAACACCAACTCTTACTCAAAATCTCGCTCTCAATGGCGTTTGAGTATAATTGACCATACATAATAATTTTAACGATTACATTTTTCAGAATACTAATAACTTTTTTGATTAATTTCAAAATTAATAAATTAATAACTATTACTTGTTTTTGTAACTTCTTCTTATAAATACAAAATTTGTTCATAGTTTTGACTACCTCTGTTTTTATATAAAGTCTATCAAACAAGACAAAATTATTCTAAAACTAAAACCAAACAAACACATTTTAAGTATAAGTCTCATAACAAAATATAAAACACATTTTAAAGGTAGGCGTATCACAAAACAAAAACAATTAATACCTACAAAGGTATTTTCCCATCCCACGACATGATATTTTCTAAATCATCAACCTATCTAGTTTCATCTTTCTATTTAAAGATTATGTAATATTTAAAAGATTATGTAATTTTTAAATATCACAACTCTTTGACTCTTCTCACTACAAAATATAACTCTCAGCGTTTGATTATAATTGAACCATACATAATAAATTTAACTTAATTACATTTCCAAACCACTCATAACTTTTGGCGATTAAATCAAAAGTTGTTCATTATTCTACAAACTTTTACCTTTTTATAGCACTAAAATGCAAAGTTGTTCATATTGTGACTCACTACTCTGTTTATATAAAGTCTCATGTCAAACAAGACAAAATTATTCTAAAACTAAACCAAACAAACACATTTTAAGTGAAGTCTCAAAAAATATAAAACACATTTTAAGGTGAAGTGTCACAAAAAAAAACAAAATCAATTGACCTCCAAAATTCATACCATCGTCACCAACATTGATATTTTCTAAATCATCAACCCTATCTGATTTCATTTTCCATTAAGGATTGAAATGTGGTCTGTAATAAAATATTTAAAGATTATGTAATTTTTAATTATATATTTACACCACCTTAACTTTTGATATATCTCTGTTAGCATTTGGAGTATAATTGAACCATACATAATAATTTTAACGATTACATTTTCCAAACCACTCATAACTTTTGATTAAATCCAAATTTCTTGGCTTCAAACTATACTGTTTTTATAGCACTAAAATGCAAAGTTGTTCATTGCCAAACTCTACTCTTATTTTATAAAAGTCTCATGTCAAAACAAGACAAAATTATTCTAAAACTAAAACCAAACAAACATTTTTAAGTAGAAGTGTCACAAAAGAATATAAAACACATTTAAGGTAGCGTATCTCCAAAAAAAAAAAATCGACCTCGAAAATTTATACCATAATCCACCACATGACATTTTCTAAATCATCAACCTATCTAGTTTCATCTTTCTTCCCATTAGGATTGAAATGTGGTCCTTTAATTGAAAATATTTAAAGATTATGTAATTTTTAAATATCAAACAACACCTACTCTTACTGCTGCAAAATATCACTCTCGTTAGCGTTTGAGTATAATTAACCATACATAATAATTTAACAGTGTCGACGCAAAGGGTTTTTGACTAGTTAATACCAAACTCTTTTAATAAAAAGAAATTAATAAATTATAAAAGGTAATGGTACAAATTTTCCAAACCACATAACTTTTGGCGATTAAATCAAAGTTGTTCATAGCTACCAAACTATTACTGTTTTTATAGCATAAATGCAAAATTGTGGCTGCCAATCTACTATATTTATACATAGTATCATGTCAAAACAAGACAAAATTATTCTAAAACTAAAACCAAACAAACACATTTTAAGTAGTAGTCTATAAAAAATATAAACACATTTTAAGGTAGAAGTGTCACAAAAAAAAAAAATCAATTGACCTCAAAAAAGTCATACCATCGTCACCAACATTGATATTTTCTAAATGATCAACCTATCTAGTTTCATCTTTCTTCCCATTAGGATTGAAATGTGTTCCTGTGATAAAAAATATTTAAAAGATTATGTAACATTTAAAAGATTATGTAAATTTTTAAATATCACAACAACACCAACTCTTTTGCTACAAAATATAAGCTCTCAATGGCGTTTGGTATAATGAACCATACATAATAATTTTAACGTTACATTTTCCAAACCACTAATAACTTTTGATTAATTTCAAAATTATTCATGGCTACCAATTATTACTTGTTTTATAACCTTTATAATGCAAAGTTGTTCATGTTGCAAGCTATCTGTTTTATATAAAGTCATGTCAAAACAAGCAAAATTATTCTAAAACTAAAACCAAACAAACACATTTAAGTAGAATTCATAAAAAAATATAAAACACATTTTAAGGTGGGCGTGTCACAAAAAAAACTTAATTGTTGACAAAAAATCATACCATCGTCACCAACATGATATTTCTAAATCATCAACCTATCTAGTTTCATCTTTCTATTTAAAAATTTATAATATTTAAAAGATTATGTAATTTTTTTAAATATCACAACAACCTGACTCTTCTCTCCAAAATATCGCTCTCGGCGTTTTGATTATAATTGACCATACATAATAATTTTAACCGGTACATTTTTTTCCAACCACTCGCTTTTGGCGATTAAATCAAAGTTGTTCATTGATATGAAACTTTTACCTTTTTATAGCACTAAAGTGCAAAGTTGTTCATGTATTTGCTAATTCTACTCATTTTTTATATAAAGTCTCATGTCATAACAAGACAAAATTATTCTTAAACCAAACAAACATTTAAGTAGAAGTCTCATAAAAAATATAAAAGCATTTTAAGGTAGAAGTGTCACAAAAAAAAAAATCAATTGACCTCGAAAATTCATACCATCATTCACCAACATTGATATTTCTAAATCATCAACCTATCTAATTTCATTTTCTTCCTTAAGATTGAAATGTGGTCCTGTAGAAAATATTTAAAAGATTATATATAATTTTAATTATCACAACAACACCAACTCTTCTTTGCAAAATATCACTCTCATTTGAGTATAATTGAACCATACATAATAATTTTATGATTACATTTTCCAAACCACTCATAACTTTTGCGATTAAATCAAAGTTATTCTTGGATTTATTTATTACTTTTTATAGCACTAAAATGCAAAGTTGTTCATGTTTTGAAACTACTCTATTTTTTATATAAAGTCTCATGTCAAAACAAGACAAAGTTATTCTAAAAGTAAAACCAAACAAATACATTTTTAAGTAGAAGTGTCACAAAATAATATAAAACACATTTCTGATAGCGATGTCACAAAAAAACAAATCAAATGACCTCGAAAAAATTTATACCATCGTCACCAACATTGATATTTTCTAAATCATCAACCTATCTAGTTTCATCTTTCTTCCCATTAGGATTGAAATGTGGTCCTTTAGAAAATATTTAAAGATTATGTAATTTTTTAAATATCACTTAACACTAACTTTCTTCTTTACCAAATATCCTCTCGATTCGGTTATAATTGAACCATACATAATAATTTAACTTGATCAAACGCACGGGGTTTTTGACTAGTTAATACCCAAACTCTTTTAATAAAAGAAATTAATAAATTATTAAAGGTAATGGTCAAATTTTAACTTTTGGCGGTTTAAATCAAAGTATTCATAGCTACTAATTTTTACATGTAATGCAATTGATTGACATTTGCTGATCTCATACATAAGTATCATGTAAAAAAACAAAATTATTCTAAAACTAAAACCAAACAAACACATTTTAAGTAGTGATCTAAAATATAACACATTTTAAGGTATCTGTCTCAAAAATTTCAGTCATTTTGTAACCTGTGTGATATTTTCTGATCACTATCTAGTTTCATCTTGGGATTAATTGTTCCTGATAGAAATATTTAAAGATTATGTAACATTTAAAGATTATTAATTTTCAAATATCAACTTCTCTTCAAAATATCTCATTAATTTATAATTGAATATAATAATTTGATTTGTTTCAAACCACTAATCTTTGGCGTTAATTTAAGTTATTTCATATTACTTTCTTTTCAAAATTGCATTGTTAATTTTGTTTCTGTCTGTTTTATATAAAGTCTGTCAAAACAAGACAAAATTATTCTAAACTAAAACCAAAACATTTTAAGTAGAATTCTCATACAAAATATAAAACACATTTTAAGGTAGGCTGTGTCAAAAAAAAAACTTCAATTGACTCTAATGAAAATTGTTTCATCGTCTTCCATGGATATTTTCTAAATCATGAACCTATCTAGTTTCAATCTATTTAAAGATTGTAATGTTTAAGATTATGTAATTTTTAAATATCTAACTCTTCTTTTAATATAGCTCAGCGTTTAAGTATAATTGAACCATACATAATAATTTAACGGTATTTTCCAAACCACTCATAACTTTTAGCGATTAAATCAAAGTTGTTCATTGTTAACAAACTTTACTTTTATAGCACTAAAGTGCAAAGTTGTTCATGATTTATGAAACTCTATCTTTTTATATAAAGTCTCATAAAACAAGACAAAATTATTCTAAAACTTAAACCAAACACATTTTAAGTAGAAGTCTCATAAAAAAATATATAAAGCACATTTTAAGGTAGAAGTGTCACAAAAAACAAAATAAGACCTCGAAAAATTCATTACCATCGTCATGTTGATATTTTCTAAATCATCAACCTATCTAGTTTAATTTTTCTTCCAAAGATTGAAATGTGTCTGTAATAGATAAGTTATATATGTTTAAAGATTTTTTAAATATCAATGACAAACTCTTACGCTACCAAAATATCATACTCTTAGCATTTGGTATAATTGAACCATACATAATAATTTTAACAGTACATTTTCCAAATACTCATAACTTTTTGCGATTAAATCCAAAGTTGTTCTTGGATTAATATTATTTTAAACCACTAAAATGCAAAGTTTTAAGCCCGTTTGACTCTATACATTTTATATAAAGTCTCATGTCAAAACAAGACAAAATTATTCTAATAAAACCAAACAAATACATTTTAAGTAGAAATGTCACAAAATAATATAAAACATTTTTAAGGTAGCGGTCCACAAAAAAACAAATCAAATTGACCTCAAAATTTACCCTTCGTCATCACATTCCATTTTCTAAATCATCAACTATCTAGTTTCATCTTTCTTCCCATTAGGATTGAAATGTGGTCCTTTAATTGAAAATATTTAAAAGATTATGTAATTTTTAAATATCACAACAACACTACTCTTACCTACATAAAATATCACTCTAATTACGTTTGAGTATAATTGACCATACATAATAATTTTAACCGATCTGAGCAGAGTTTTTATTAGTTAATACCCAATCTCTTTTAATAAATGAAATTAAATTATTAAAGGTAATGGTACAAATTTTCCAAACCACTCATAACTTTTGTGATTAAATCAAAGTTGTTCATGGCTACCAAACTATGCTTATGAAATGCAATAAAGTTGTTCATGTTTAATCTACTATCTATTTATACATAAAGTATCATGTCAAAACAAGACAAAATTATTCTAAAACTAAAACCAAACAAACCACATTTTAAGTAGTAGTCTCATAAAAATATAAAACACATTTTGAAGTGTCACAAAAAAAACTCAATTGACCTCGAAAAGTCATACCATCGTCACCAACATTGATATTTCTAAATCAACCAACCTCTAGTTTCCTCTTCCATTAGGATTGAAATGTGTTCACCTGATAAAAATATTTAAGATTGTAACATTTAAAAGATTATGTAATTTTTAAATATCCATGACCTCTTTCTTTTGCTAAAATTATCTCATAGCGTTTGAGTATAATTGACCATACATAATAATTTTAACGGTACATTTTCCAAACACTAATAACTTTTAGTGATTTAATTTCAAAGTTATTCATGGCTACCAAACTATTACTTGTTTTACCTTTAAAATGCAAAGTTGTTCCATGTGTATCTATTTTTTATATAAAGTCTCATGTCAAAACAAGACAAAATTATTCTAAAAAAACCAAAACACATTTTAAGTAGAATTCATAAAAAATATAAAACATTTTAAGGTAGGCGTGTCACAAAAAACTCAATTGCCTCCAAAGTCATACCATCGTCCTGACACGGATATTTTCTAAATCATCACCTATCTAGTTTCATCTTTCTCCAAAAGATTATGTAATATTTAAAGATTATGTTTTTAAATATCACAACAACACCAACTCTTCAAAATATCGCTCTGGTGAATTGAACCATACATAATAATTTTAACGATTACATTTTCAAACCACTTTAACTTTTTAATAGATTAATCAAGTTGTTCATTTTAACAAACTTTTACCTTTTGCATACAAAGTACCAAAGTTTATTCAATGGTACTGACTCTATCTGTTTTTATAAGTGTCTCAAAACAAGACAAAATTATTCTAAACATAAAACAAACACATTTTAAGTAGAAGTCTAACAAAAATATAAGCTCATTTTAAGGTAGAAGTGTCACAAAAAAAACAAAATCATTGACCTCGAAAATTCATACCATAAATCACCAACATTGATATTTTCTAAATCATCAACCTATCTAGTTTCGTTTCTTCCATTAAGATTGAAATGTGGTCCCTAATAGAAAATATTTAAAAGTTATGTAATATTTAAAAGATTATGTAATTTTTAATATCAAACAACACCACTCTTATGCAATATCACTCTCAATAGCATTTGAGTATAATTGACCATACATAATAATTTTAACGATTACATTTCAAACCATAACTTTTGGCGATTAAATCCAAAATTGTTTGGTTAAACTAACCACATTTTAAAAGCACTAAAATTAAAGTTGTTCATGGTTTGAGCTCTTCACTCTTTTATATAAAGTCTAATTATCAAAACAAGACAAAATTATTCTAAAACAAATATTAAACAACAAATACATTTTAAGTAGAAGTGTCACAAAATAATATAAAACACATTTTAAGGTAGCAGTGTCACAAAAAACAAAATCAATTGACCTCAAAAATTTATACCATCGTCACTGACATTGACATTTTCTCAACCACTATCTAGTTTCATCTTTCTTCCATTAAGTTGAAATGTGGTCCTTTAATTGAAAATATTTAAAAGATTATGTAATTTTTTATATCAATAACACCTCTTACGCTGCAAAATATCACTCTCGATTGGTTTGATATAATTGAACCATACATAATAATTTAACTTGATCTGAGCATAGGGTTTTTGACTAGTTAATACCAATCTCTTTTAATAAAATGAAATTAATAAATTATTAAGGTAATGGTACAATTTTCCAAACCACGCATAACTTTTTGGCGGTTAAATCAAAAGTTGTTCATGGCTACAAACTATTACTGTTTTATAGCACTTAAATGCAAAGTTGTTCATGGGGCCAATCTACTATCTATTTATACATAAAGTATCATGTCAAAACAAGACAAAATTATTCTAAACTAAAACCAAACAAACACATTTTAAGTAGTAGTCTCATAAAAATATAAAACACATTTTAAGGTAGAAGTGTCACAAAAAAAAAAATCAATTGACCTCGAAAAAGTCATACCATCGTCACCACATTGATATTTTCTAAATCATCAACTATCTAGTTTCATCTTTCTTCCATTAGGTTGAAATGTGTTCCGATAGAAAATATTTAAAGATTATGTAACATTAAAAGATTATGTAAATTTTTAAATATCACAACAACACCTCTTTCTTTTGCTACAAAAATATCGCTCGATAGCGTTTGAGTATAATTGAACCATACATAATAATTTAACAGTACATTTCCAAACCACTAATAACTTTTGGCAGTTAATTTCAAAGTTATTCATGTTTTATGACTATACACTTGTTTTTATAGCTTTTCCATGCAAAATTTGTTCATTGTTGTAAGCTTACTTCTATTTTTTATATAAAGTCTCATGTCAAAACAAGACAAAATTATTCTAAAACTAAAACCAAAGAAACACATTTTAAGTAGAATTCTCATAAAAAATATAAAACACATTTTAAGGTGAGCGTCACAAAAAACTTAATTGACCTCGACAAAGTCATACCATAAATCACCAGCATGGATATTTTTCTAAATATTAACCTATCTAGTTTCATCTTTCTATTTAAAGATTATGTAATATTAAAGATTATGTAATTTTTAAAATATCCAACAACACCAACTCTTCTCCTACCAAAATATAAACTCTCGTATTTGAAATTATAATTGAACCATACATAATAATTTTAACGATTACATTTCAAACACTCTTTTTGGCGATTAAATCAAAGTTGTTCATTGTTAACAAACTTTTACCTTTATTTTTATAGCACTAAAGGTGCAAAAGTTGTTCATAGTATGACTCTTATACATTTTTATATAAGTCTCATGTCAAACAAGACAAAATTATTCTAAAACTTAAACAAACAAACACATTTTAAGTAGAAGTCTCAAAAAAAATAAAAGCATTTTAAGGTAGAAGTGTCACAAAAAAACAAAATCAATTGACCTCAAAAATTCATACCATCGTCACCAACATTGATATTTTCTAAATCATCAACCTATCTATTTCGTTTTCTTCCCATTAAGATTGAAATGTGGTCCTGTAATAGAAAATATTTAAAGATTATGTAACATTTAAAGATTATGTAATTTTTAAATATCAAAACAACTTTTGACTCTTACCGCTACAAAATATCCTCTGTAGCATTTGAGTATAATTGAACCACCATAATAATTTTAACCAGGTACATTTTCAAACCACTCATAACTTTTGGCGATTAAATCAAAGTTGTTCTTGGATTCCAAACTATTACTGTTTTATAGCACTAAAATGCAAAGTTGTTCATGGTTGCTCGACTACTATTTTTTATATAAAGTCTCATGTCAAAACAAGACAAAATTATTCTAAAACTAAACCAAACAAATACATTTTAAAGTAGAAGTGTCACAAAAATAATATAAAACACATTTTAAGGTAGCGATTATCACAAAAAAAACAAAATCAATTGACCTCAAAATTTATACCATAAATCACCAACATTGACATTTTCTAAATCATCAACCTATCTAGTTTCATCTTTCTTCCCATTAGGATTGAAATGTGGTCCTTTAATTGAAAATATTTAAAAGATTATGTAATTTTTAAATATCACACAACACTACTCTTCTGCTACCAAAATATCTCTCTTATGCGTTTGGTATAATTGAACCATGCATAATAATTTTACTTGATCGACGCAAAGGGTTTTTGACTAGTTAATACAAATCTTTTAATAAAATGAAATTAATAAATTATTAAGGTAATGGTACAAATTTTCCAAACCACGCATAACTTTTGCGATTAAATCAAAAGTTGTTCATGGCTACCAAACTATTACTGTTTATAGCGATAAAATGCAAAGTTGTTAATACTTGATCTACTATATTTATACATAAAGTATCATGTCAAAACAAGACAAATTCTAAAACTAAAACCAAACAAACACATTTTAAGTAGTAGTCTCATAAAAAATATAAAACACATTTTAAGTTAAAGTGTCACAAAAAAAAACTCATTGACCTCAAAAAGTCATACCATCGTCACCACATTGATATTTTCTAAATCATCAATATCTAGTTTCATCTTTCTTCCCAGGATTGAAATGTGTTGTTCACGTGAAAATATTTAAAGATTATGTAACATTTAAAGATTATGTAAATTTTAAATATCACAACAACACCTACTCTTTTGCTACAAAATATACCGCTCTCAATAGCGTTTGAGTATAATTGAACCATACATAATAATTTTACTTGATACATTTTCAAACCACTAATAACTTTTGTGATTAATTTCAAAGTTATTCATGGCTACCATACTTGTTTTATAGCACTAAAATGCAAAGTTGTTCATATTTGCCAAGCTATCTATTTTTATATAAAGTCTCATGAAAACAAGACAACATTATTCTAAAACTAAAACCAAAGAAACACATTTTAAGTAGAATTCTCATAAAAAAATATAAAACACATTTTAAGGTAGGCGTATGTCAAAAAAAAACTTCAATTGACCTCTGACAAAGTCATACCATCGTCACCAACATGGATATTTTCTAAATCATCAACCTATCATTTCATCTTTCATTTAAAAGATTATATAATATTTAAAAGATTATATAATTTTTAAATATCAATAACATGACTCTTCTCTACCAAATATCGCTCTCATGCGTTTGGTATAATTGAACCATACATAATAATTTTAACTTGATACATTTTCAAACCACTCATAACTTTTGGCGATTAAATCCAAGTTGTTCATTGTTAACAAACTTTTACTGTTTTTATAGCACAAAATTGCAAAGTTATTCATAGCAAGCTACTATTTTTTTATATAAAGTCCTCATCAAAACAAGACAAAATTATTCTAAAACTTAAACAAACAAACACATTTTAAGTAGAAGTCTCATAAAAATATAAAGCTCATTTTAAGGTAGAGTGTCACAAAAAAACAAAATCAATTGACCTCAAAAATTCATACCATCGTCACCAACATTGATATTTTCTAAATCATCAACCTATCTAGTTCGTTTTCTTCCCATTAAGATTGAAATGTGGTCCTGTAATAGAAAATATTTATGATTATGTATTTTAAAAGATTATGTAATTTTTAAATATCAAAACAACACCAACTCTTCGCTGAAATATCACCTCAATATAGCATTTGAGTATAATTGAACCATACATAATAATTTTAACGATACATTTTCCAAACCACTGTAACTTTTTGGTTAAATCCAAAGTTGTTCTTGGATTCCAAACTATTACTGTTTTAAAGCACTAAAATGCAAAGTTGTTCAGGCGTTTGACTCTATATTTTATATAAAGTCTCATGTCAAAACAAGACAAATTATTCTGTAAAATAAACAAATACATTTTAAGTAGAAGTTATCACAAAAATAATATAAAACACATTTTAAGGTAGCGATTGTCACAAAAAACAAAATCAATTGACCTCGAAAAATTTATACCATCGTCACCAAACATTGACATTTTCTAAATCATCAACTATCTAGTTTCATCTTTCTTCCATTAAGTTGAAATGTGGTTCTTTGTTGAAAATATTTAAAAGATTATGTAATTTTTAAATATCACAACATACTACTCTTACTGCAAAATATCACTCTGATTGCGTTTGAGTATAATTGAACCATGCATAATAATTTTACCGATCACGGCATTGAGGTTTTGACTAGTTAATACCAATCTCTTTTAATAAAATGAAATTAATAAATTAATAAATAATGGTACAAATTTTCCAAACCCCATAACTTTTGATTAAATCAAAAAGTTGTTCATTGTAAACTATTACTGTTTTTATAGCGGTAAAATGCAAAGTTTTGTTAAGGTTGCCAATCTACTATCTATTTATACATAAAGTATCATGTCAAAACAAGACAAAATTATTCTAAAACTAAAACCAAACAAACACATTTTAAGTAGTAGTCTCATAAAAATATAAAACACATTTTAAGGTAGAAGTGTCACAAAAAAAAACTCATTGACCTCGAAAAGTCATACCATAAATCACCAACATTGATATTTTCTAAATCATCAACCTATCTAGTTTCATCTTTCTTCCCATTAGGATTGAAATGTGTTCTGTGATAGAAAATATTTAAAGATTATGTAACATTTAAAGATTATGTAAATTTTTAAATATCACAACACACACTACTCTTTTTGCTACAAAATATTGCTCTCAATAGCGTTTGAGTATAATTGAACCATACATAATAATTTTAACGTTACATTTTCCAAACCACTAATAACTTTGGCGAGTTAATTTCAAAGTTATTCATGGCTACTAACTATTACTTGTTTTTATAGCACTAAAATGCAAAGTTGTTCATGGTATGACTTTACTATTTTTTATATAAAGTCTCATGTCAAAACAAGATTATTCTAAAACTAAAACCAAAGAAACACATTTTAAGTAGAATTCTCATAAAAAAATATAAAACACATTTTAAGGTAGGCGTGTCACAAAAAAAACTCAATTGACCTCAACAAAGTCGTACCATCGTCACCAACATGGATATTTTCTAAATCATCAACCTATCTAGTTTCATCTTTCTATTTAAAGATTATGTAATATTTAAAGATTATGTAATTTTAAATATCTCAACAACAACTCTTCTCCTACCAAAATATCGCTCTCACGTTTCAGTATAATTGACCATACATAATAATTTAACGGTTACATTTTCCAAACCACTCATAACTTTTTGGCGTTAAATCAAAGTTGTTCATTGTTAACAAACTTTTACTTTTTATAGCACTAAAGTGCAAAGTTGTTCATGTTTTAAGCTCTTATCATTTTTATATAAAGTCTCATGTCAAAACAAGACAAAATTATTCTAAAACTTATGCCAAACAAACACATTTTAAGTAGAAGTCTCATAAAAAATATAAAGCTCATTTTAAGGTAGAAGTGTCACAAAAAAACAAAATCAATTGACCTCAAAAATTCATACCATCGTCACCAACATTGATATTTTCTAAATCATCAACCTATCTAGTTTCGTTTTTCTTCCCATTAAGATTGAAATGTGGTCTGTAATAGAAAATATTTAACAGTTATGTAACATTTAAAGATTATGTAATTTTTAAATATCACAACAACACCAACTCTTACTGCTACAAAAATATCACTCTCAATAGCATTTGAGTATAATTGAACCATACATAATAATTTTAACGTTACATTTTCCAAACCACTCATAACTTTTGGCGATTAAATCCAAAGTTGTTCTTGGATTCAAACTATTACCTTTTTTAAAGCACTAAAATGCAAAGTTGTTCATGGCTGTAAGCTACTATACATTTTTATAAAGTCTCATGTCAAAACAAGACAAAATTATTCTAAATGTAAAACCAAACAAATACATTTTAAGTAGAAGTGTCATAAAAATAATATAAAACACATTTTAAGGTAGCGATGTCACAAAAAACAAAATCAATTGACCTCAAAAATTTATACCATCGTCTAACATTGACATTTTCTAAATCATCAACCTATCTAGTTTCATCTTTCTTCCATTAGGATTGAAATGTGGTTCTTTAATTGAAAATATTTAAAAGATTATGTAATTTTTAAATATCCACAACACCTACTCTTACGCTACCAAAATATCACTCTCAATTGCGTTTGAGTATAATTGAACCATGCATAATAATTTTAACGATCTGAGCATAAGGGTTTTGACTAGTTAATACCGTCTCTTTTAATAAAATGAAATTAATAAATTATTAAGCGTAATGGTACAAATTTTCCAAACCACGCATAACTTTTGGCAGTTAAATCAAAAGTTGATCATGGCTACCAAACTATTACCTGTTTTTATAGCAGTAAAATGCAAAGTTGTTCATGGCTGCCAATCTACTATCTATTTATACATAAAGTATCATGTCAAAACAAGACAAAATTATTCTAAAACTAAAACCAAACAAACACATTTTAAGTAGTAGTCTCATAAAAAAAATATAAAACACATTTTAAGGTAGAAGTGTCACAAAAAAAAAACTCAATTGACCTCAAAAAAGTCATACCATCGTCACCAACATTGATATTTTCTAAATCATCAACCTATCTAGTTTCATCTTTCTTCCCATTAGGATTGAAATGTGTTCCTGTGATAGAAAATATTTAAAAGATTATGTAACATTTAAAAGATTATGTAAATTTTTAAATATCACAACAACACCTACTCTTTTGCTACAAAAATATCGCTCTCAATAGCGTTTGAGTATAATTGAACCATACATAATAATTTTAACCAGTACATTTTCCAAACCACTAATAACTTTTGGCAGTTAATTTCAAAGTTATTCATGGCTACCCAACTATTACTTGTTTTTATAGCACTAAAATGCAAAGTTGTTCATTGTGAGCTCTACTTGTTTTTATATAAAGTCTCATGTCAAAACAAGACAACATTATTCTAAAACTAAAACCAAAGAAACACATTTTAAGTAGAATTCTCATAAAAATATAAAACACATTTTAAGGTGGCGTGTCACAAAAAAAACTCAATTGACCTCAACAAAAGTCATACCATCGTCACCAACATGGATATTTTCTAAATCATCAACCTATCTAGTTTCATCTTTCTATTTAAAGATTATGTAATATTTAAAAGATTATGTAATTTTTAAATATCACAACAACACCAACTCTTCTCCTACCAAAATATCGCTCTCAGCATTAGGTATAATTGAACCATACATAATAATTTTAACGATTACATTTCCAAACCACTCATAACTTTTGGCGTTAAATCCAAAGTTGTTCATTGTTAACAAACTTTTACATATTTTTATAGCACAAAAGTGCAAAGTTGTTCATATTTGTTGACTACTATCTTTTTTTATATAAAGTCTCATGTCAAAACAAGACAAAATTATTCTAAAACTTATGCCAAACAAACACATTTTAAGTAGAAGTCTCATAAAAAATATAAAGCTCATTTTAAGGTAGAAGTGTCACAAAAAAAAAAACAAAATCAATTGACCTCAAAAATTCATACCATCGTCACCAACATTGATATTTTCTAAATCATCAACCTATCTAGTTTCGTTTTCTTCCCATTAAGATTGAAATGTGGTCACGTAATAGAAAATATTTAACAGTTATGTAACATTTAAAAGATTATGTAATTTTTAAATATCACAACAACAAACTCTTACGCTACAAAATATCACTCTCAATAGCATTTGAGTATAATTGAACCATACATAATAATTTTAACAGTACATTTTCAAACCACTCATAACTTTTGGCGTTAAATCCAAAGTTGTTCTTGGATTCAAACTATACACATTTTAAAGCACTAAAATGCAAAGTTGTTCATGACTCTACTATATTTTATATAAAGTCTCATGTCAAAACAAGACAAAATTATTCTAAATGTAAAACCAAACAAATACATTTTAAGTAGAAGTGTCATAAAATAATATAAAACACATTTTAAGGTAGCGGTGTCACAAAAAAACAAAATCAATTGACCTCAAAAATTTATACCATCGTCACCAACATTGACATTTTCTAAATCATCAACCTATCTAGTTTCATCTTTCTTCCCATTAGGATTGAAATGTGGTTCTTTAATTGAAAATATTTAAAAGATTATGTAATTTTTTAAATATCACAACAACACCTACTCTTACGCTGCAAAATATCACTCTCGATTGCGTTTGAGTATAATTGAACCATGCATAATAATTTTAACAGTCTGACATAAGGTTTTTGACTAGTTAATACCCAAATCTCTTTTAATAAAATGAAATTAATAAATTAATAAAGTAATGGTACAAATTTTCCAAACCACGCATAACTTTTGGCAGTTAAATCAAAAGTTGTTCATGGCTACCAAACTATTACCTGTTTTTATAGCAGTAAAATGCAAAGTTGTTCATGGCTGCCAATCTACTATCTATTTATACATAAAGTATCATGTCAAAACAAGACAAAATTATTCTAAAACTAAAACCAAACAAACACATTTTAAGTAGTAGTCTCATAAAAAAAATATAAAACACATTTTAAGGTAGAAGTGTCACAAAAAAAAAACTCAATTGACCTCAAAAAAGTCATACCATCGTCACCAACATTGATATTTTCTAAATCATCAACCTATCTAGTTTCATCTTTCTTCCCATTAGGATTGAAATGTGTTCCTGTGATAGAAAATATTTAAAAGATTATGTAACATTTAAAGATTATGTAAATTTTAAATATCACAACAACACCTACTCTTTTGCTACAAAATATAGCTCCAATAGCGTTTGAGTATAATTGAACCATACATAATAATTTTAACGTTTTTTCCAAACCACTAATAACTTTTGGTTAATTTCAAAGTTATTCATGGCTAAACTATTACTTGTTTTATAGCACTAAAATGCAAAGTTGTTCATTATGCCAACTACTATCATTTTTATATAAAGTCTCATGTCAAAACAAGACAACATTATTCTAAAACTAAAACCAAAAAACACATTTTAAGTAGAATTCTAAAAAAATATAAAACACATTTTAAGGTAGGCGTGTCACAAAAAAAAAACTCAATTGACCTCAACAAAGTCATACCATCGTCACCAACATGGATATTTTCTAAATCATCAACCTATCTAGTTTCATCTTTCTATTTAAAAGATTATGTAATATTTAAAGATTATGTAATTTTTAAATATCCACAACACCAACTCTTCTCCTACCAAAATATCGCTCTCAACGGCGTTTGATATAATTGAACCATACATAATAATTTTAACGTTACATTTTCCAAACCACTCATAACTTTTGGCGATTAAATCAAAGTTGTTCATTGTTAACAAACTTTTACTGTTTTTATAGCACTAAAGTGCAAAGTTGTTCATATTTGCCAAACTCTGTTTTTATATAAAGTCTCATGTCAAAACAAGACAAAATTATTCTAAAACTTATGCCAAACAAACACATTTTAAGTAGAAGTCTCATAAAAAAATATAAAGCTCATTTTAAGGTAGAAGTGTCACAAAAAAAACAAAATCAATTGACCTCAAAAAATTCATACCATCGTCACCAACATTGATATTTTCTAAATCATCAACCTATCTAGTTTCGTTTTTCTTCCCATTAAGATTGAAATGTGGTCCTGTAATAGAAAATATTTAACAGATTATGTAACATTTAAAAGATTATGTAATTTTTTAAATATCACAACAACACCAACTCTTCTGCTACCAAAATATCGCTCTATAGCATTTGAGTATAATTGAACCATACATAATAATTTTAACGTACATTTTCCAAACCACTCATAACTTTTGGCGATTAAATCCAAAGTTGTTCTTGGATTCAAACTATTACATTTTTAAAGCACTAAAATGCAAAGTTGTTCAATGCATTCTACTCTATTTTATATAAAGTCTCATGTCAAAACAAGACAAAATTATTCTAAATGTAAAACCAAACAAATACATTTTAAGTAGAAGTGTCATAAAAATAATATAAAACACATTTAAGGTAGATGTCACAAAAAAAACAAAATCAATTGACCTCAAAAATTTATACCATCGTCACCAACATTGACATTTTCTAAATCATCAACCTATCTAGTTTCATCTTTCTTCCCATTAGGATTGAAATGTGGTCCTTTAATTGAAAATATTTAAAAGATTATGTAATTTTTATATAAATAACCACCTACTCTTACCTTTACCAAAATATCCTCTCATTGCGTTTGAGTATAATTGAACCATACATAATAATTTTAACATTCTGAGCATAAGGGTTTTGACTAGTTAATACCCAAATCTCTTTTAATAAAATGAAATTAATAAATTATTAACGTAATGGTACAAATTTTCCAAACCAGCATAACTTTTGGCGGTTAAATCAAAAGTTGTTCATGGCTACCAAACTATTACTGTTTTTATAGCGATAAAATGCAAAGTTGCTGCGATCTACTATCTATTTATATATAAAGTATCATGTCAAAACAAGAAAAATTATTCTAAAACTAAAACCAAACAAACACATTTTAAGTAGAAGTCTCATAAAAAAATATAAACACATTTTAAGGTAGAAGTGTCACAAAAAAAAAATCAATTGACCTCAAAAAGTCATACCATCGTCACCAACATTGATATTTTCTAAATCATCAACTATCTAGTTTCATCTTTCTTCCCATTAGGATTGAAATGTGTTCCGTGATAGAAAATATTTATAAGATTATGTAACATTTAAAAGATTATGTAAATTTTAAATATCACAACAACACCAACTCTTTTGCTACAAAATATCGCTCTCAATAGCGTTTGAGGTAATTGAACCATACATAATAATTTTAACGGTACATTTTCAAACCACATAACTTTTGGAGTTAATTTCAAAGTTATTCATGGCTACCAACTATTACTTGTTTTATAGCACTAAAATGCAAAGTTGTTCATATTTGTAACTCTTATCACATTTTTTATATAAAGTCTCATGTCAAAACAAGACAAAATTATTCTAAAACTAAAACCAAAGAAACACATTTTAAGTAGAATTCTCATAAAAAATATAAAACACATTTTAAGGTAGGCGTGTCACAAAAAAAAACTCAATTGACCTAACAAAAGTCATACCATTGTCACCAACATGGATATTTTCTAAATCATCAACCTATCTAGTTTCATCTTTCTATTTAAAAGATTATGTAATATTTAAAAGATTATGTAATTTTTAAATATCACAACACCAACTCTTCTCCTACCAAAATATCACTCAGATTTCGGTATAATTGAACCATACATAATAATTTTAACGGTACATTTCCAAACCACTCATAACTTTTGGCGATTAAATCAAAGTTGTTCATTGTTAACAAACTTTTACTGTTTTATAGCACTAAAGTGCAAAGTTGTTCATGGTAAACTCTATCTTTTTATAAATAAAGTCTCATGTCAAAACAAGACAAAATTATTCTAAAACTTACCAAACAAACACATTTTAAGTAGAAGTCTCATAAAAAATATAAAGCTCATTTTAAGGTAGAAGTGTCACAAAAAAAACAAAATCAATTGACCTCGAAAATTCATACCATCGTCACCAACATTGATATTTTCTAAATCATCAACCTATCTAGTTTCATTTTTCTTCCCATTAGGATTGAAATGTGGTCATAATAGAAAATATTTAAAGATTATGTAACATTTAAAAGATTATGTAATTTTTAAATATCACAACAACACCAACTCTTACGCTACAAAATATATCTCTCTAGCATTTGAGTATAATTGAACCATACATAATAATTTTAACGATTACATTTTCCAAACCACTCATAACTTTTGGCGATTAAATCCAAAGTTGTTCTTGGATTCCAAACTATTACTTTTTATAGCACTAAAATGCAAAGTTGTTCAGCCAAGAAACTCTATCATTTTTATATAAAGTCTCATGTCAAAACAAGACAAAATTATTCTAAAACTAAAACCAAACAAATTTTAAGTAGAAGTGTCACAAAAAATATAAAACACATTTTAAGGTAGTAGTGTCACAAAAACAAAATCAATTGACCTCAAAAATTCATATCATCGTCACCAACATTGACATTTTCTAAATCATCAACCTATCTAGTTTCATCTTTCTTCCCATTAGGATTGAAATGTGGTCTGTAATAGAAAATATTTAAAAGATTATGTAATTTTTAAATATCACAACAACACCAACTCTTATGCTACCAAAATATCGATCTCGATAGCGTTTGAGTATAATTGAACCATACATAATAATTTTAACGTCTGAGCAAGGGTTTTGACTAGTTAATAACAAAACTCTTTTAATAAATAGAAATTAATAAATTAATAAAGGTAATGGTACAAATTTTCCAAACCACTCCACTTAACGCGATTAAATCAAAAGTTGTTCATGGCTACAAAATATTACTATTTTATAGCACTAAAATGCAAAGTTGTTCATGGTTGCAAGCTACTATCTATTTTATATAAAGTCTCATGTCAAAAGAAAAATTATTCTAAAACTAAAACCAAACAAACACATTTTAAGTAGAAGTCTCACAAAAAATATAAATCACAATTTAAAGGTAGAAGTGTCACAAAAAAACAAAATCAATTGACCTCAAAAGTCTTATCATCGTTGATATTTTCTAAATCATCAACCTATCTAGTTTCATCTTTCTTCCCATTAGGATTGAAATGTGGTCTGTAATAGAAAATATTTAAAGATGTAATATTTAAAGATTATGTAATTTTTAAATATCAACAACACACTCTACTTTACCAAAATATCGCTCTCAATAGCGTTTGAGTATAATTGAACCATACATAATAATTTTAACGATCGAGCAAAGGTTTTGACTAGTTAATAACCAAATCTCTTTTAATAAAATAAATTAATAAATTATTAAAGGTAATGGTACAAATTTTCAAACCACGCATAACTTTTGGCGATTAAATCAAAAGTTGTTCATGGCTACCAAACTATTACATTTTATAGCATAAAATGAAAAGTTGTTCATATTTGCCAATCTACTATCTATTTATATATAAAGTCTCATGTCAAAACAAGAAACAATAATTCTAAAACTAACCAAACAAACACATTTTAAGTAGAAGTCTCATAAAAAATATAAAACACATTTTAAGGTAGAAGTGTCACAAAAAAAAAAATCAATTGACCTCAAAAAAGTCATACCATCGTCACCAACATTGATATTTTCTAAATCATCAACCTATCTAGTTTCATCTTTCTTCCATTAGGATTGAAATTTGTTCCTTTGATAGAAAATATTTAAAAGATTATGTAACATTTAAAAGATTATGTAAATTTTTAAATATCACAACAACACCAACTCTTTTGCTACAAAAATATCGCTCTCAATAGCGTTTGAGTATAATTGAACCATACATAATAATTTTAACGATACATTTTCAAACCACTCATAACTTTTGGCGTTAATTTCAAAGTTGTTCATTTACCACTATTACTTGTTTTTATAGCACTAAAATGCAAAGTTGTTCATATTTGCCAAGCTACTATACATTTTATATAAAGTCTCATGTCAAAACAAGACAAAATTATTCTAAAACTAAAACCAAAAAACACATTTTAAGTAGAATTCTCATAAAAAATATAAAACACATTTTAAGGTAGAAGTGTCACAAAAAAACTCAATTGACCTCAAAAAGTCATACCATCGTCACCAACATTGATATTTTCTAAATCATCAACCTATCTAGTTTCATCTTTCTATTTAAAAGATTATGTAATATTTAAAAGATTATGTAATTTTAAATATCACAACAACACCAACTCTTCTCCACCAAAATATCCTCTCAATAGCGTTTGGTATAATTGAACCATACATAATAATTTTAATGATACATTTTCCAAACCACTCTTTTGTGATTAAATCCAAAGTTCTTCATTGTTAACAAACTTTTACCTGTTTTTATAGCACTAAATTGCAAAGTTGTTCATGACTGCCAAGCTACTATCTATTTTTATATAAAGTCTCATGTCAAAAAAAGACAAAATTATTCTAAAACTTAAACCAAACAAACACATTTTAAGTAGAAGTCTCATAAAAAATATAAAACACATTTTAAGGTAGAGTGTCACAAAAAAACAAAATCAATTGACCTCAAAATTTCATACCATCGTCACCAACATTGATATTTTCTAAATCATCAACCTATCTAGTTTCGTTTTTCTTCCCATTAGGATTGAAATGTGGTCCTGTAATAGAAAATATTTAAAAGATTATGTAATTTTTTAAATATCACAACAACACCAACTCTTATCCACTGCAAAATATCGCTCTCAATAGCATTTGGTATAATTGAACCATACATAATAATTTTGTAGTACATTTTCAAACCACTCATAACTTTTGGCGATTAAATCAAAGTTGTTCTTGGATTCAAACTATTTTACATTTTTATAGCACTAAAATGCAAAGTTGTTCATTTGCTTGACTACTCTATTTTTATAAAAGTCTCATGTCAAAACAAGACAAAATTATTCTAAAACTAAAACCAAACAAACACATTTTAAGTAGAAGTGTCACAAAAGAATATAAAACACATTTTAAGGTAGAAGTGTCACAAAAAATAAAATCAATTGACCTCAAAAATTCATACCATCGTCACCAACATTGATATTTTCTAAATCATCAACCTATCTAGTTTCATCTTTCTTCCCATTAGGATTGAAATGTGGTCCTGTAATAGAAAATATTTAAAAGATTATGTAATTTTTAAATATCACAACAACACCAACTCTTATGCTACCAAAATATCGCTCTCATAGCGTTTGAGTATAATTGAATCATACATATAATTTTAACGTCACAGCTGGGTTTAGACTAGTTAATAACAAAACTCTTTTAATAAATGAAATTAATAAATTAATAAAGGTAATGGTACAAATTTTCCAAACCACTCATAACTTTGGCGATTAAATCAAAGTTTTCATGGCTACCAAAATATTACTATTTTATAGCACTAAAATGCAAAGTTGTTCATGGTTGCAAGCTATCTATTTTTTATATAAAGTCTCGTGTCAAAAGACAAAATTATTCTAAAACTAAAACCAAACAAACACATTTTAAGTAGAAGTCTCACAAAAAATATAAAACACATTTTAAGGTAGAAGTGTCACAAAAAACATTACAATCAATTGACCTCAAAAGTCATATCATCGTCATATTTTCTAAATCATCAACCTATCTAGTTTCATCTTCTTCCCATTAGGATTGAAATGTGGTCCTGTAATAGAAAATATTTAAAGATTATGTAATATTTAAAAGATTATGTAATTTTTAAATATCACAACAACCAACTCTTAGCTTTTAAAATACGCTCCAATAGCATTTAAACCATTCATAACTTTTGGTAATTATTCAAAGTTTTCATATTAACAAACTTATTACTTTTTATACCCTTACATTTCAAAGTTATTTAAATAATTTACTTGAAAGCTACTATCATTTTATATATAAAGTCTCAGTCAAAACAAGACAAAATTAATCTAAACATTAAAACAAAACAAACACATTTTAAGTAGAAGTCTCACAAAAAATATAACACATTTTAAGGTAGAAGTGTCACAAAAAAAAAAAAAAATCAATTGACCTCAAAAAGTCATACCATCGTCACCAACATTGATATTTTCTAAATCATCAACCTATCTAGTTTCATCTTTTTTCCCTTAAGGATTGAAATGTGGTCCTTTAATAGAAAATATTTAAAAGATTATGTAACTTTTTGAATATCACAAGGTAATGGTACAAATTTTCCAAACCACTTATAACTTTTGGATGTTAAATCCAAAGTAGTTCACCTACCAAAATATTACTGATTTTATAGCACTAAAAGCACAAACTTTTCATGATTGCCAAGCTACTATCTGTTTTTATATAAAGTCTCATGTCAAAACAAGACAAAATTATTCTAAAACTAAAACCAAACAAACACATTTTAAGTAGAAGTGTCACAAAAAAAATATAAAACACATTTTAAGGTAGAAGTGTCACAAAAAACCAAAATCAATTGACCTAAAAAGTCATACCATCGTCACCAACATTGATATTTTCTAAATCATCAACCTATCTAGTTTCATCTTTCTTCCCATTAGGATTGAAATGTGGTCTGTAATAGAAAATATTTAAATATTATGTAATATTTAAAGATTATGTAATTTTTAAATATCACAACAACACCAACTCTTACGCTATTGCTCGATAGCGTTTGAGTATAATTGAACCATACATAATAATTTTAACCAGATCGACATACGGGTTTTGACTAGTTAATAACCAAAACTCTTTTATTAAAAAATTAATAAATTAATAAAGGTAATGGTACAAATTTTCCAAACCACTCATAACTTTTGGCGATTAAATCCAAAGTTGTTCATGCTACCAAACTATTACCTTTTTATAGCACTAAAATGCAAAGTTGTTCATGGCTGAGCTACTATATGTTTTATATAAAGTCTAATGTCAAAAAAAGACAAAATTATTCTAAAACTAAAACAAAACAAACACATTTTAAGTAGAAGTCTCACAAAAAAATATAAAACACATTTTAAGGTAGAAGTGTCACAAAAAAAACAAAATCAATTGACCTCAAAAAGTCATATCATCGTCACCAACATTGATATTTTGTAAATCATCAACCTATCTAGTTTCATCTTTCTTCCCTTAAGTTGAAATGTGGTCCTTTAATAAAAAATATTTAAAAGATTATGTAATATTTAAAAGATTTTGTAATTTTTAAATATCACAACAACCAACTCTTACGCTACAAAATATTGCTCTCTATAGCGTTTGAGTATAATTGAACCATACATAATAATTTTAACGATGCGACAGACGGGTTTTGACTAGTTAATAACCAAAACTCTTTTAATAAAAAGAATTAATAAATTAATAAAGGTAATGGTACAAATTTTCCAAACCACTCATAACTTTTTGATTAAATCAAAGTTGTTCATGGCTACAAAATATTATCTGTTTTTATACCAAAGTTGTTCATTGCCACTAGCTACTATCATTTTATATAAAGTCTCAAGTCAAAACAAGACAAAATTAATCTAAAACTAAAACAAAACAAACACATTTTAAGTAGAAGTCTCACAAAAAAATATAAAACACATTTTAAGGTAGAAGTGTCACAAAAAAACAAAATCAATTGACCTAAAAAGTCATACCATCGTCACCAACATTGATATTTTCTAAATCATCAACCTATCTAGTTTCATCTTTTTCCCATAAGGATTGAAATGTGGTCTGTAATAGAAAATATTTAAGATTATGTAATATTTAAAAGATTATGTAACTTTTTAAATATCACAGGTAATGGTACAAATTTTCAAACCACTTATAACTTTTGGATGTTAAATCCAAAGTTGTTCATACCTACCAAAATATTACTGTTTTTTATAGCACTAACGCAAACTTTTCATGATTGCCAGCTACTATCTATTTTTATATAAAGTCTCATGTCAAAACAAGACAGAATTATTCTAAAACTAAAACCAAACAAACGCATTTTAAGTAGAAGTGTCACAAAAAATATAAAACACATTTTAAGGTAGAAGTGTCACAAAAAAACCAAAATCAATTGACCTAAAAAAAGTCATACCATCGTCACCAACATTGATATTTTCTAAATCATCAAGCTATCTAGTTTCATCTTTCTTCCCATTAGGATTGAAATGTGGTCCTGTAATAGAAAATTTAAAATATTATGTAATATTTAAAAGATTATGTAATTTTTAAATATCACAACAACACCAACTCTTACGCTACAAAGTATTGCTCGATAGCGTTTGAGTATAATTGAACCATACATAATAATTTTAACGAGTCGAGCATACGGGTTTTGACTAGTTAATAACCAAAACTCTTTTATTAAAAAAATTAATAAATTAATAAAGGTAATGGTACAAATTTTCCAAACCACTCATAACTTTTGGCGATTAAATCAAAGTTGTTCATGCTACCAAACTATTACCTTTTTTATAGCACTAAAATGCAAGGTTGTTCATGGTGCCAAGCTACTATATATTTTTATATAAAGTCTAATGTCAAAAAAGACAAATTATTCTAAAACTAAAACAAAACAAACACATTTTAAGTAGAAGTCTCACAAAAAAATATAAAACACATTTTAAGGTAGAAGTGTCACAAAAAAAACAAAATCAATTGACCTCAAAAAGTCATCCATCGTCACCAACATTGATATTTTCTAAATCATCAACCTATCTAGTTTCATCTTTCTTCCTTAGGATTGAAATGTGGTCCTTTAATAAAAATATTTAAAAGATTATGTAATATTTAAAAGATTTTGTAATTTTTAAATATCACAACAACACCAACTCTTACTGCAAAATATTGCTCTCTATAGCGTTTGAGTATAATTGAACCATACATAATAATTTTAACGATGCAACAGACGGGTTTTGACTAGTTAATAACAAAACTCTTTTAATAAAAAAATTAATAAATTAATAAAGGTAATGGTACAAATTTTCCAAACTCACTAACTTTTAGCGATTAAATCAAAGTTGTTCATAGCTACAAAATATTACTGTTTTTATAGGCAAAGTTGTTATTTGCAAGCTTATCTATTTTTATATAAAGTCTCAGTCAAAACAAGACAAAATTATTCTAAAACTAAAACAAACAAACACATTTTAAGTAGAAGTCTCACAAAAAAATATAAAACACATTTTAAGGTAGAAGTGTCACAAAAAAAACAAAATCAATTGACCTAAAAAAGTCATACCATCGTCACAACATTGATATTTTCTAAATCATCAACCTATCTAGTTTCATCTTTTTTCCCTTAAGATTGAAATGTGGTCCCTAATAGAAAATATTTAAAAGATTATGTAATATTTAAAGATTATGTAACTTTTAAATATCAAGGATAATGGTACAAATTTTCCAAACCACTTATAACTTTTGGATGTTAAATCCAAAGTTGTTCATGCTACAAAATATTACTGTTTTTATAGCACTAAAATGCAAACTTTTCATGGACGCAAGCTACTATCTATTTTATATAAAGTCTCATGTCAAAACAAGACAAAATTATTCTAAAACTAAAACCAAACAAACAGCATTTTAAGTAGAAGTGTCACAAAAAAATATAAAACAAATTTTAAGGTAGAAGTGTCACAAAAAACAAAATCAATTGACCTAAAAAAGTCATACCATCGTCACCAACATTGATATTTTCTAAATCATCAACCTATCTAGTTTCATCTTTCTTCCCATTAGGATTGAAATGTGGTCTGTAATAGAAAATATTTAAAATATTATGTAATATTTAAAGATTATGTAATTTTTAAATATCACAACAACACCAACTCTTACGCTACCAAGTATTGCTCTCAATAGCGTTTGAGTATAATTGAACCATACATAATAATTTTAACGGTCGAGCATACGGGTTTTGACTAGTTAATAACCAAAACTCTTTTATTAAAAGAAATTAATAAATTAATAAAGGTAATGGTTCAAATTTTCCAAACCACTCATAACTTTTGCATTAAATCAAGTTGTTCATTGCTACCAAACTATTACCTTTTTATAGCACTAAAATGCAAGTTCGTTCATTGAGCTACTACATTTTTTATATAAAGTCTCATCAAAACAAGACAAAATTATTCTAAAACTAAAACCAAACAAACACATTTTAAGTAGAAGTGTCACAAAAAATATAAAACACATTTTAAGGTAGAAGTGTCACAAAAAACAAAATCAATTGACCTCAAAAATCATACCATCGTCACGAACATTGATATTTTCTAAATCATCAACCTATCTAGTTTCATCTTTCTTCCCATTAGGATTGAAATTTGGTACGTGTAGAAAATATTTAAAAATTATGTAATATTTAAAAGATTAAGTAATTCTTTAAATATCACAACAACACCAACTCTTTACCAAAATAATACTCTCAATAGCGTTTGAGTATAATTGAACCATACATAATAATTTTAACCGATCGAGCATACGGGTTTTGACTAGTTAATAACCAAAACTCTTTTAATAAAAAGAAATTAATAAATTAATAAAGGTAATGGTACAAATTTTCCAAACCACTCATAACTTTTGGCGATTAAATCCAAAGTTGTTCAGCAGCTACCAAACTATTACATTTTTATAGCACTAAAATGCAAAGTTGTTCATGGTGCCAAGCTATTATATGTTTTTATATAAAGTCTCATGTCAAAACAAGACAAAATTATTCTAAAATAAACAAAACAAACACATTTTAAGTAGAAGTCTCACAAAAAATATAAAACACATTTTAAGGTAGAAGTGTCACAAAAAAAAACAAAATCATTTGACCTCAAAAAGTCATATCATCGTCACCAACATGGATATTTTCTAAATCATCAACCTATCTAGTTTCATCTTTCTTCCATTAGGATTGAAATGTGGTCTGTAATAAAAATATTTAAAGATTATGTAATATTTAAAAGATTATGTAATTTTTAAATATCACAACAACACCAACTCTACGCTACAAAAATATTGCTCTATAACGTTTGAGTATAATTGAACCATACATAATAATTTTAACATTTCACGACACGGGTTTTTGACTAGTTAATAACCAAAACTCTTTTAATAAAGAATTAAGAAATTAATAAAGGTAATGGTACAAATTTTCCAAACCACTCATAACTTTTGGCAATTAAATCCAAAGTTGTTCATGGCTACCAAAATATTACCTGTTTTTATAGGCAAAGTTGTTCATGATTGCCAAGCTACTATCTGTTTTTATATAAAGTCTCATGTCAAAACAAGACAAAATTATTCTAAAACTAAAACCAAACAAACACATTTTAAGTAGAAGTGTCACAAAAAAATATAAAACACATTTTAAGGTAGAAGTGTCACAAAAAAAACAAAATCAATTGACCTCAAAAAAGTCATACCATCGTCACCAACATTGATATTTTCTAAATCATCAACCTATCTAGTTTCATCTTTTTCCCTTAAGGATTGAAATGTGGTCTGTAATAGAAAATATTTAAAAGATTATATAATATTTAAAGATTATGTAACTTTTAAATATACAGAGTAATGGTACAAATTTTTCAAACCACTTATAACTTTTGGATGTTAAATCCAAAAGTCGTTCAATCTACCAAATATTACCGTTTTTATAGCACTAAAAGCAAACTTTTTCATGATTGCAAGCTACTATCATTTTTATATAAAGTCTCATGTCAAAACAAGACAAAATTATTCTAAAACTAAAACCAAACAAACATTTTAAGTAGAAGTGTCACAAAAAAAATATAAAACAAATTTTAAGGTAGAAGTGTCACAAAACCAAAATCAATTGACCTAAAAAAGTCATACCATCGTCACCAACATTGATATTTTCTAAATCATCAAGCTATCTAGTTTCATCTTTCTTCCCATTAGGATTGAAATGTAGTCTGTGAAAATATTTAAATATTATGTAATATTTAAAAGATTATGTAATTTTTAAATATCACAACAACACCAACTCTTCTTTACCAAAGTATTGCTCTCAATAACGTTTGAGTATAATTGAACCATACATAATAATTTTAACCGTCTGAGTTCGGGTTTTGACTAGTTAATAACAAAACTCTTTTATTAAAAGAAATTAATAAATTAATAAGGTAATGGTACAAATTTTCAAACACCACTAACTTTGGCGATTAAATCAAAGTTGTTCATTGCTACCAAACTATTACCTTTTTATAGCACTAAAATGCAAAGTTGTTCATGCTTACCAACTACTATCATTTTATATAAAGTCTCATGTTAAAACAAGACAAAGTTATTCTAAAACTAAAACCAAACAAACACATTTTAAGTAGAAGTATCACAAAAAAAATATCAAACACATTTTAAGGTAGAAGTGTCACAAAAAAACAAAATCAATTGACCTCAAAAAAGTCATACCATCGTCACCAACATTGATATTTTCTAACTCATCAACCTATGTAGTTTCATCTTTCTTCCCATTAGGATTGAAATGTGATCCTGTAATAGAAAATATTTAAAAGATTATGTAATATTTAAAAGATTATGTAATTTTTAAATATCACAACAACATAACTCTTACTGCTACCAAAATAATACTCTCAATAGCGTTTGAGTATAATTGAACCATACATAATAATTTTAACATCGAAACGCGGTTTTGACTAGTTAATAACAAAACTCTTTTAATAAAAAGAAATTAATAAATTAATAAAGGTAATGGTACAAATTTTCCAAACCACTCATAACTTTTGGCAGTTAAATCTAAAGTTGTTCATGGCTACCAAACTATTACCTGTTTTTATAGCACTAAAATGGAAAGGTTGTTCATGGCTGCCAAGCTACTATCTGTTTTTATATAAAGTCTCATGTCAAAACAAGACAAAGTTATTCTAAAACTAAAACCAAACAAACACATTTTAAGTAGAAGTATCACAAAAAAAATATCAAACACATTTTAAGGTAGAAGTGTCACAAAAAAACAAAATCAATTGACCTCAAAAAAGTCATACCATCGTCACCAATATGGATATTTTCTAAATCATCAACCTATCTAGTTTCATCTTTCTTCCATTAGGATTGAAAATGTGTCTGTAATAAAAATATTTAAAGATTATGTAATATTTAAAAGATTTTGTAATTTTTAAATATCCAACAACACCAACTCTTACGCTACAAAATATTGCTCTCTATAACGTTTGAGTATAATTGAACCATACATAATAATTTTAACAATCGAGCGGACGGGTTTTGACTAGTTAATAACAAAACTCTTTTAATAAAAAGAAATTAATAAATTAATAAAGGTAATGGTACAAATTTTCCAAACCACTCATAACTTTTGGCGATTAAATCAAAGTTGTTCATGGCTACAAAATATTACACTTTTTATAGGCAAAGTTGTTCATATTTGTGCTACTATCTGTTTTTATATAAAGTCTCAAGTCAAACAAGACAAAATTATTCTAAAACTAAAACAAAACAAACACATTTTAAGTAGAAGTCTCACAAAAAAATATAAAACACATTTTAAGGTAGAAGTGTCACAAAAAAAACAAAATCAATTGACCTCAAAAGTCATACCATAATCACCAACATTGATATTTTCTAAATCATCAACCTATCTAGTTTCATCTTTTTTTCCCTTAAGGATTGAAATGTCTGTAATAGAAAATATTTAAAAGATTATGTAATATTTAAAAGATTATGTAACTTTTAAATATCACAAGGTAATAGTACAAATTTTCCAAACCACTTATAACTTTTGGATGTTAAATCAAAAGTCGTTCATACCTACCAAATATTACATTTTTATAGCACTAAAGCGCAAACTTTTTCATGATTGTAGCTACTATACATTTTATATAAAGTCTCATGTCAAAACAAGACAAAATTATTCTAAAACTAAAACCAAACAAACATTTTAAGTAGAAGTGTCACAAAAAATATAAAACAAATTTTAAGGTAGAAGTGTCACAAAAAAACCAAAATCAATTGACCTAAAAAAAGTCATACCATCGTCACCAACATTGATATTTTCTAAATCATCAAGCTATCTAGTTTCATCTTTCTTCCCATTAGGATTGAAATGTGGTCCTGTAATAGAAAATATTTAAAATATTATGTAATATTTAAAAGATTATGTAATTTTTAAATATCCAACAACAACATTCTTACTGTATTGCTCTCAATAGCGTTTGAGTATAATTGAACCATACATAATAATTTTAACGAGTCTGAGCATGGGTTTTGACTAGTTAATAACCAAAACTCTTTTAATAAAAAGAAATTAATAAAAAGGTAATGGTACAAATTTTCCAAACCACTCATAACTTTTGGCGTTAAATCAAAGTTGTATTGCTACCAAACTATTACCTTTTTTTATAGCACTAAAATGCAAGGTTGTTCATGGCTGCCAAGCTACTATCTGTTTTTATATAAAGTCTCATGTCAAAACAAGACAAAATTATTCTAAAACTAAAACCAAACAAACACATTTTAAGTAGAAGTGTCACAAAAAAAATATCAAACACATTTTAAGGTAGAAGTGTCATAAAAACCAAAATCAATTGACCTCAAAAAAGTCATACCATCGTCCCAACATTGATATTTTCTAAATCATCAACCTATCTAGTTTCATCTTTCTTCCCATTAGGATTGAAATTTGATCTGTAATAGAAAATATTTAAAAATTATGTAATATTTAAAGATTAAGTAATTTTTAAATATCAAACAACACCAACTCTACGCTACCAAAATATTGCTCTATAGCGTTTGAGTATAATTGAACCATACATAATAATTTTATACGAGCATACGGGTTTTTGACTAGTTAATAACAAAACTCTTTTTATAAAAAGAAATTAATAAATTAATAAAGGTAATGGTACAAATTTTCCAAACCACTCATAACTTTTGGCGATTAAATAAAGTTGTTCATGGCTACAAACTATTACATTTTTATAGCACTAAAATGCAAGGTCGTTCATGGCTGCCAAGCTACTATATGTTTTTATATAAAGTCTCATGTCAAAACAAGACAAAATTATTCTAAAACAAAACCAAACAAACACATTTAAGTAGAAGTCTCACAAAAAAATATAAAACATTTTAAGGTAGAAGTGTCACAAAAAAACAAAATCAATTGACCTCGAAAAGTCATACATACGTCACCAACATTGATATTTTCTAAATCATCAACCTATCTAGTTTCATCTCTTTATTAGGAAAGTTAGTGGTCCTGTAATAGAAATATTTAAAAGATTATTATAATTTTTAAATATCACAACAACACCAACTCTTCTACTACAAAATATTGCTCTATAGCGTTTGAGTATAATTGAACCATACATAATAATTTTAACTTGATCTGACGCGGGTTTTGACTGAGTTAATAACCAAAACTCTTTTAATAAAAGAAATTAATAAATTAATAAAGGTAATGGTCAAATTTTTCAAACCACTCATAACTTTTGTGATTAAATCAAAGTTGTTCATAGCTACCAAAATATTACCTTTTTTATAGGCAAAGTTATTTGTTCATGGCCCAATTCTATCATTTTATATAAAGTCTCAGTCAAAACAAGACAAAATTATTCTAAAACTAAAACAAACAAACACATTTAAGTAGAAGTCTCACAAAAAAATATAAAACACATTTTAAGGTAGAAGTGTCACAAAAAACAAAATCAATTGACCTCAAAAAGTATTACCATCGTCACCAACATTGATATTTTCTAAATCATCAACCTATCTAGTTTCATCTTTCTTCCCTTAGGATTGAAATGTGTCCTGTAATAGAAAATATTTAAAGATTATGTAATATTTAATTAAATTTTTAAATATCACAAAATACCATTACCATTTTCCAAACCAACATAACTTTTGGATGTTAAATCAAAGTTGTTAATCTTTTCAAAATATTACATTTTTATAGCACTAAAAGCATAAAGCTTTTCATGATTGCCAAGCTACTATCTGTTTTTATATAAAGTCTCATGTCAAAACAAAGTTATTCTAAAACTAAAACCAAACAAACACATTTTAAGTAGAAGTATCACAAAAAAAATATCAAACACATTTTAAGGTAGAAGTGTCACAAAAAAACAAAATCAATTGACCTCAAAAAAGTCATACCATCGTCACCAACATTGATATTTTCTAACTCATCAACCTATCTAGTTTCATCTTTCTTCCCATTAAGTTGAAATGTGTCTTATAATAGAAAATATTTAAAAGATTATGTAATATTTAAAAGATTACGTAATTTTTAAATATCACAACAACACCAACTCTTCTGCTACCAAAATATTGCTCTCAATAGCGTTTGAGTATAATTGAACCATACATAATAATTTTAACAGCAACGACAACGGGTTTTGACTAGTTAATAACAAACTCTTTTATAAAAAGAAATTAATAAATTAATAAAGGTAATGGTACAACCCAAACCACTCACTTTTGGCGATTAAATCCAAAGTTGTTCATGGCTACCAAACTATTACCTTTTTATAGCACTAAATACAAGGTACGTTCATGCGCGAAACAAAACAAAATTATTCTAAAACTAAAACCAAACAAACACATTTTAAGTAGAAGTATCACAAAAATATCAAACACATTTTAGGTAGAAGTGTCACAAAAACAAAATCAATTGACCTCAAAAAGTATACCATCGTCCACGAACATTGATATTTTCTAAATCATCAACCTATCTAGTTTCATCTTTCTTCCCATTAGGATTGAAATGTGATACTTTAATAGAAAATATTTAAAAGATTATGTAATATTTAAAGATTAAGTAATTTTTAAATATCACAACAACACCACTCTTATACTGCAAAATATTACTCTCATGGCGTTTGAGTATAATTGAACCATATAATAATTTTTTCTGAGCATACGGGTTTTTGACTAGTTAATAACCAAAACTCTTTTAATAAAAGAAATTAATAAATTAATAAAGGTAATGGTACAAATTTTCGAACCACTCATAACTTTTGGCGATTAAATCTAAAGTTGTTCATGGACCAGCTATTACTGTTTTATAGCACTAAAATGAGGTTGTTCCCATTTTGCTGACTCATCTCTATTTTTATATATAAAGTCATGTCAAACAAGACAAGTTATTCTAAAACTAAAACCAAACAAACACATTTTAAGTAGAAGTATCACAAAAAATATAAACACATTTTAAGGTAGAAGTGTCACAAAAACAAAATCAATTGACCTCAAAAAATCATACCATCATACCTGACATTGATATTTTCTAAATCATCAACCTATCTAGTTTCATCTTTCATTTAGGATTGAAATGTGGTCCATAATAGAAAATATTTAAAAGATTATGTAATATTTAAAGATTATACGTAATTTTTAAATATCAAACAACACTTTACTCTTACGCTGCAAAATATTGCTCTAAATAGCGTTTGAGTATAATTGAACCATACATAATAATTTTAAGTCTAACGCACGGGTTTTGACTAGTTAATAACCAAAACTTTTTAATAAAAATTAATAAATTAAAAAGGTATTAAAATTTTCCGAACCACTCATGCTTTTGTGATTAAATCTAAAGTTGTTCGGCATTGCCAAACTATTACTTTTTTTTATAGCACTAAGATCGTTTCATTGGTACATGATACTATCTGTTTTATATAAAGTCTCATGTCAATGAGTTATTCTAAAACTAAAACCAAACAAAAACATTTTAAGTAGAAGTATGCAAAAAATATAAAACACATTTTAAGGTAGAAGTGTATAAAAAACAAAATCAATTGACCTCAAAAATTATACCATCGTCGCAACGTTGATATTTTCTAAATCATCAACCTATCTAGTTTCATCTTTCTTCCCATTAGGATTGAAATGTACCCGTAATAGAAAATATTTAAAGATTATGTAATATTTAAAGATTATGTAATTTTTAAATATCACAACAACAAACTCTTACCTTTCTAAAAATATTGCTCTCAATAGCGTTTGAGTATAATTGAACCATACATAATAATTTTAAGTCTGACCTTGCGGGTTTTTGTAGTTAATAACCAAACTCTTTAATAAAAAAGAAATTAATAAATTAATAAAGGTAATGGTACAAATTTTCCAAACACTCGCTTTTGTGATTAAATCCAAAGTTGTTCATGGCTACCAACTATTACACTTTTTTATAGCACTAAAATGCAAGGTTGTTACATGGTTTGTCAATCTATACATTTTATATAAAGTCTCATGTCAAAAAGACAAAAAATTTCTAAAACTAAAACCAAACAAACACATTTTAAGTAGAAGTATCACAAAAAAATATAAACACATTTTAAGGTAGAAGTGTCACAAAAAAAAAATCAATTGACCTCGAAAAGTCATACCATCTTGTCGACATTGATATTTTCAAATCCTTCATCTATCTAGTTTCATCTTTCTTCCATTAGGATTGAAATGTGGTCCTGTAATAGAAAATATTTAAAGATTATATAATATTTAAAGATTACGTAATTTTTAAATATCACGACCACCATTCTTACGCTGCCAAAATATTGCTCTCGATAGCGTTTGGTATAATTGAACCATACATAATAATTTTAACTGCACTTGCGGGTTTTGACAGATTAATAACCAAAACTCTTAATAAAAAGAAATTAATAAATTAATAAAGGTAATGCTACAAATTTTCCAAACCCTCATAACTTTTGCGATAAATCTAAAGGTTGTTCATAGCTAACAAACTATTACTGTTTTATAGCCTTAAATCATGGATTCATGTTGCCGAACTCTTGCTCTGTTTTTATATAAAGTCTCATGTCAAAACAAGGACAAAGTTATTCTAAACTAAAACACAAAAACACATTTCAGTAGAAGTATCACAAAAAATATAAAACACATTTTAA
>CM038792.1:167213112-167456818 GCA_021764765.1 Vicia sativa | reverse complement strand
ATATCGCTCTCAATAGCGTTTGAGAATAATTGAACCATACATAAGAATTTTAACCAGTACATTTTCCAAACCACTCATAACTTTTGGCAGTTAAATCCAAAGTTATTCATGGCTACCAAACTATTACCTGTTTTTATAGCACTAAAATGCAAAGTTGTTCTTGGATTAAAAGCTACTATCCATTTTTATATAAAGTCTCATGTCAAAACAAGACAAATTTATTCTAAAACTAAAACCAAACAAACACATTTTAAATAGAAGTCTCACAAAAAAATATAAAACACATTTTAATGTAGAAGTGTCACAAAAAAATACAAAATCAATTGACGTCAAAAAGTCATACCATCGTCACCAACATTGATATTTTCTAAATCATAAACCTATCTTGTTTCGTCTTTCTTCCCATTAGGATTGAAATGTGGTCCTGTAATAGAAAATATTTAAAAGATTATGTAATATTTAAAAGATTATGTATAGCGTTTGAGTACAATTGAACCATACATTATAATTTAAACCAGTACGAACGCACAGGATTTTGACTAGTTAATAACCAAAACTCTTTTAATAAAAAGAAATTAATAAATTAATAAAGGTAATGGCACAAATTTTCCAAACCAATCATAAATTTTGCTAGTTAAATCCAAAGTTGTTCACGGCTACCACACTATTACCTACTAAAATACAAAGTTGTTCATGGCTGCCAAGCTACTATTTGTTTTTATATAAAGTCTCATATCAAAACAAGACAAAATAATTCTAAAACTAAAGCCAAACAAACACATTTTAAGTAGAATTGTCAGAAAAAAAATATAAAACACATTTTAAGTTAGAAGTGTCACATAATAAACAAAATTTCGCTCTCAGTAGCGTTTGAGTATAATTGAACCATACATAATAATTTTACCCAGTACGAACGCAGGGGTTTTTTAATAGTTAATAACCAAAACTCTTTTAATAAAAAGAAATTAATAAATTAATAAAGGTAATGATACAAATTTTCCAAACCACGAATAACTTTTCGCAGTTAAATCCAAAGTTGTTCATGGCTACCAAACTATTACTTGTTTTTATAGCACTAACATGCAAAGTTGTTCATGGCTGCCAAGCTACTATCAATTTTTATATAAAGTCTCGTGTCAAAAGAAAACAAAATTATTCTAAAACTATATTAAGGTAGAAGTGTCACAAAAAAAACAAAATCAATTAACCGCAAAAAAGTCATACCATCGTCACCAACATTGATATTTTCTAAATCATCAATCTATCTAGTTTCATCTTTCTTCCCATTAGGATTGAAATGTGGTCCTGTAATTGAAAATATTTATAAGATTATGTAATATTTAAAAGATTATGTAATTTTTCAAATATCACAACAACACCAACTCTTCTGCTACCAAAGCATCGCTCTCAATAGCGTTTGTGTATAATTGAACCATACATAATAAATTTAACCAGTGCGAACGCACGGGTTTTTGACTAGTTAATAACCAAAACTCTTTTAAAAAAAAAAATTAATAAATTAATAAAGGTAATGGTACAAATTTTCCAAACCACTCATAACTTTTGGCAGTTAAATCCAAAGTTGTTCATGGCTACCAAAATATTACCTGTTTTTATTGCACTAAAATGCAAAGTTGTTCATGGCTGCAAAGCTACTATGTGTTTTTATATAACGTCTCATGTCAAAACAAGACAAAATTATTCTAAAACTAAAACCAAAGAAACACATATTAAGTAGAAGTCTCACAAAAAAAATATAAAACACATTTTAAGGTAGAAGTGTCACAAAAAATAACAAAATCAATTTATCTCAAAAAAATCATACCATCGTCACCAACATTAATATTTTCTAAATCATCAACATTAATAGAAATTTTTTAAAAGATTATGTAATATTTAAAAGATTATGTAATTTTTTAAATATCACAACAACACAAACTCTTCTGCTACCAAAATATCGTTCTCAATAGCGTTTGAGTATAATTGAACCATACATAATAAATTTAACCAGTACGAACGCACGGGTTTTTGACGAGTTAATAACCAAAACTCTTTTAATAAAAAGAAATTAATAAATTAATAAAGGTAATGGTACAAATTTTCCAAACCACTCTTAACGTTTGGCAGTTAAATCCAAAGTTCTTCTTGGCTACCAAACTATTACCTGTTTTTATTGCACTAAAATGCAAAGTTGTTCATGGCTGCCAATCTAATATCTGTTTTTATATAAAGTCTCATGTCAAAACAAGACAAAATTATTGTAAAACTAAAAGCAAACAAACACATTTTAAGTAGAAGTGTCACAAAAAGAATATAAAACACATTTTAAGGTAGCAGTGTCACAAAAAAAATAAAATCAATTGACCTCAAAAAATTCATACCATCGCCACCAACATTGACATTTTCTAAATTATCAACCTATCTAGTTTCATCTTTCTTCCCATTAGGATTGAAATGTGGTCCTATAACAAAAAATATTTAAAAGATTATGTAATTTTTTAAATATCACAACAACACCAACTCTTCTACTACCAAAATTTCGCTCTCAATCGCGTTTCAGTATAATTAAACCATACATAATAATTTTAACCAGTACGATTACAGGTGTTTTTGACTAGTTAATAACCAAAACTCTTTTAATAAAAAGAAATTAATAAAATTAATAAAGTTAATGGTACAAATTTTCCAAACCACGAATAACTTTTGGCAGTTAAATCCAAAGTTGTTCATGGCTACCCAACTATTACCTGTTTTTATAGCACTAACATGCAAAGTTGTTCATGGCTGCCAAGCTACTATCAATTTTTATATAAAGTCTCGTGTCAAAACAAGACAAAATTCTCAAACTAAAACCAAACAATCACATTTTAAGTAGAAGTCTCATAAAAAAATATAAAACACATTTTAAGGTAGAAGTGTCACAAAAAAAACAAAATCAATTGACCTCAAAAAAGTCATACCATCGTCACCGACATTGATATTTTCTAAATCATCAACCTATCTAGTTTCATCTTTCTTCCCATTAGGATTGAAATATGGTCCTGTAATAGAAAATATTTATAAGATTATGTAATATTTAAAAGATTATGTAATTTTTTAAATATCACAAAAATACCAACTCTTCTGCTACCAAAGCATCGCTCTCAATAGCTTTTGTGTATAATTGAACCATACATAATAAATTTAACCAGTGCGAACGCACGGATTTTTGACTAGTTAATAACCAAAACTCTTTTAATAAAAAAAATTAATAAATTAATAAAGGTAATGGTACAAATTTTCCAAACCACTCATAACTTTTGGCAGTTAAATCCAAAGTTGTTCATGGCTACCAAACTACTACCTGTTTTTATAGGACTAAAATGCAAAGTTGTTCATGGCTGCCAAGATACCATCTGTTTTTATATAAAGTCTCGTGTCAAAACAAGAGAAAATTATTCTAAAACAAAAACCAAACAAACACATTTTAAGTAGAAGTGTCACAAAAAAAATATAAAACAAATTTTAAGGTAAAAGTGTCACATATAAAACAAAATCAATTGACCTCAAAAAAATCATACCATGGTCACCAACATTGATATTTTGTAAATCATCAACCTATCTAGTTTCATCTTTCTTCCCATTAGGATTGAAATGTTGTCCTGTAATAGAAAATATTTAATAGATTATGTAATATTTAAAAGATTATGTAATTTCATAAATATCACAACAATACCAACTCTTCTGCTACAAAAATATTGCTCTCAATAGCATTTGAGTATAATTGAACCATACATAATAATTTTAACCAGTACGAACGCACGAGTCATTGACTAGTTAATAACCAAAACTCCTTTAACAAAAGGAAATTAATAAATTAATAAAGGTAATGGTACAAATTTTCCACACCACTCATAACTTTTGGCAGTTAAATCCAAAGTTATTCATGGCTACCAAACTATTACCTGTTTTTATAGCACTAAAATGCAAAGTTGTTCATGGCTGCCAAGCTACTATCTGCTTTTATATAAAGTCTCATGTGAAAACAAGACAAAATTATTCTAAAACTAAAACCAAACAAACACATTTTAAGTAAAAGGCTGACAAAAAAAATATAAAAGACATTTTAAGGTAGAAATGTCACAAAAAAAACAAAATCAATTGACCTCAAAAAAGTCATATCATCGTCACCAACATTAATAGTTTCTAAATTATCAACCTATCTAGTTTCATCTTTCTTCCCATTAGGATTGAAATAGGGTCGTGTAATAGAAAATATTTAAAAGATTATGTAATATTTAAAAGATTATGTAATTTTTTAAATGTCACAACAACACCAACTCTTCTGCTACCAAAATATCGCGTTCAATAGCGTTTGAGTATAATTGAACCATACATTATAATTTTAACCAGTACATTTTCCAATCCACTCATAACTTTTGGCAGTTAAATCCAAAGTTATTCATGGCTACCAAACTATTACCTGTTTTTATAGCAATAAAATGCAAAGTTGTTTCTGGATTAAAAGCTACTATCCATTTTTATATAAAGTCTCATGCCAAAACAAGACAAAATTATTCTAAAACTAAAACCAAACAAACACATTTTAAATAGAAGTCTCACAAAAAAATATAAAACACATTTTAATGTAGAAGTGTCACAAAAAAAATACAAAATCAATTGACCTCAAAAAGTCATACCATCGTCACCAACATTGATATTTTCTAAATCATCAACCTATGTAGTTTAATCTTTCTTCCCATTAGGATTGAAATGGGGTCCTGTAATAAAAAATATTTAAAAGATTATGTAATTTTTTAAATATCACTACAACACCAACTCTTCTGCTACCAAAATATCGCTCTCAATAGCGTTTGAGTATAATTGAATCATACATAATAATTTTAAGTAGTACGAACGCACGGGTTTTTGACTAGTTAATAACCAAAACACTTTTAATAAAAAGAAATTAATAAATTAATAAAGGTAATGGTACAAATTTTCCAAACCACTCATAACTTTTGGCAGTTAAATCCAAAGTTGTTCTTGGATTCCAAACTATTACCTGTTTTTATAGCACTAAAATGCAAAGTTGTTCATGGCTGCCAAGCTACTATCTGTTTTTATATAAAGTCTCATGTCAAAACAAGACAAAATTATTCTAAAACTAAATCCAAACAAACACATTTTAAGTAGAAGTGTCACAAAAAAAAAAAAAATCAATTAACCTTAAAAAACTCATACCATCGTCACCGACTTTGATATTTTCTAAATCTTCAACCTATCTAGTTTCATCTTTCTTCCCATTAGGATTGAAATGTGGTCCTTTAATAGAAAATATTTAAAAGATTATGTAATTTTTTAAAGATTATGTAATTTTTAAATGATTATGTAATTTATTATATATCACAACAACACCAACTCTTCTGCTACAAAAATATTGCTCTCAATTGCGTTTGAGTATAATTGAACCATACATAATAATTTTAACTAGTACGAACGCACGAGTTTGACTACTTAATAACCAAAACTCTTTTAATAAAAAGAAATTAATAAATTAATAAAGGTAACGGTACACATTTTCCAAACCACTCATAACTTTTGGCAGTTAAATCCAAAGTTGTTCATGGCTACCAAACTATTACCTGTTTTTATAGCATTAAAATGCAAAGTTGTTCATGGCTGCCAAGATACTATCTGTTTTAATATAAAGTCTCATGTCAAAACAAGAGAAAATTATTCTAAAACAAAAACCAAACAAACACATTTTAAGTAGAAGTGTCACAAAAAAAATATAAAACACATTTTAAGGTAAAAGTGTCACATATAAAACAAAATCAATTGACCTCAAAAAAATCATACCATAGTCACCAACATTGATATTTTCTAAATCATCAACCTATCTAGATTCATCTTTCTTCCCATTAGGATTGAAATGTTGTCCTGTAATAGAAAATATTTAAAACATTATGTAATTTTTAAAAGATTATGTAATTCATTAAATATCACCACAACACCAACTCTCCTGCTACCAAAATATCGCTCTCAATAGCGTTTGAGAAAAATTTAACGATACATAATAATTTTAACCAGTACGAACGCACGAGTTTTTGACTAGTTAATAACCAAAACTCTTTTAATAAAAAGAAATTAATAAATTAATAAAGATAATGGTAGAAATTTTCCAAACCACTCATAAATTTTGGCACTTAAATCCAAAGTTGTTCATGGCTACCAAACTATTACCTGTTTTTATAGCACTAAAATGCAAAGTTGTCCATCTATGCCAAGCTACTATCTGTTTTTATATAAAGTCTCATGTCAAAACAAGACAAAATTATTCTAAAACTAAAACCAAACAATTACATTTTAAGTAGAAGTGTCACAAAAAAAATATAAAACACATTTTACGGTAGAAGTGTCACAAAAAAACAAAATCAATTAACCTCAAAAAAGTCATACCATCGTCACCAACATTGATATTTTCTAAATCATCAACCTATGTAGTTTAATCTTTCTTCCCATTAGGATTGAAATGGGGTCCTGTAATAAAAAATATTTAAAACATTATGTAATTTTTTAAATATCACTACAACACCAACTCTTCTGCTACCAAAATATCGCTCTCAATAGCGTTTGAGTATAATTGAACCATACATAATAATTTTAACCTGTACGAACGCACGGGTTTTTTAATAGCTAATAACCAAAACTCTTTAAATAAAAATAAATAAATAAATAAATAAAGGTAATGGTACAAATTTTCCAAACCACTCATAACTTTTGGCAGTTAAATCCAAAGTTGTTCATGGCTACCAAACTATTACATGTTTTTATAGCACTAAAATGCAAAGTTGTTCATGGCAGCCAAGCTACTATCTATTTTTATAAAAAGTCTCATGTCAAAAAAAGACAAAATTATTCTAAAACTAAAACCAAACAAACACATTTTAAGTAGAAGTGTCACAAAAAAAAATATAAAACACATTTTAAGGTAAAAGTGTCACATAAAAAACAAAATCAATTGACCTCAAAAAAATCATACCATTGTCACCAACATTGAAATTTTCTAAATCATCAACCTATCTAGTTTCATCTTACTTCCCATTAGGATTGAAATGGGGTCGTGTAATAGAAAATATTTAAAAGATTATGTAATATCTTAAATGTCACAACAACTCCAACTCTTCTACTACCAAAATCTCGCTCTCAGTAGCGTTTCAGTATAATTGAACAATACATAATAATTTTACCCAGTACGAACGTAGGGGTTTTTTAATAGTTAATAACCAAAATTATTTGAATAAAAAGAAATTAATAAATTAATAACGGTAATGGTACAAATTTTCCAAACCAAACTATTACTTGTTTTTATAGCACAAAAATGCAAAGTTGTTCATGGCTGCCAAGCTACTATCTATTTTTATATAAAGTCTCATGTCAAAACAAGACAAAATTATTCTAAAACTAAATCCAAACAAACACATTTTAAGTAGAAGTGTCACAAAAAAAAAAAAAATCAATTAACCTTAAAAACTCATACCATAACCGACTTTGATATTTTCTAAATCTTCAACCTATCTAGTTTCATCTTTCTTCCCATTAGGATTGAAATGTGGTCCTTTAATAGAAAATATTTAAAAGATTATGTAATTTTTAAAGATTATGTAATTTTAAATGATTATGTAATTTATTATATATCACAACAACACCAACTCTTCTGCTACAAAAATATTGCTCTCAATTGCGTTTGAGTATAATTGAACCATACATAATAATTTTAACTAGTACGAACGCACGAGTTTGACTACTTAATAACCAAAACTCTTTTAATAAAAAGAAATTAATAAATTAATAAAGGTAACGGTACACATTTTCCAAACCACTCATAACTTTTGGCAGTTAAATCCAAAGTTGTTCATGGCTACCAAACTATTACCTGTTTTTATAGCATTAAAATGCAAAGTTGTTCATGGCTGCCAAGATACTATCTGTTTTAATATAAAGTCTCATGTCAAAACAAGAGAAAATTATTCTAAAACAAAAACCAAACAAACACATTTTAAGTAGAAGTGTCACAAAAAAAATATAAAACACATTTTAAGGTAAAAGTGTCACATATAAAACAAAATCAATTGACCTCAAAAAAATCATACCATAGTCACCAACATTGATATTTTCTAAATCATCAACCTATCTAGATTCATCTTTCTTCCCATTAGGATTGAAATGTTGTCCTGTAATAGAAAATATTTAAAACATTATGTAATTTTTAAAAGATTATGTAATTCATTAAATATCACCACAACACCAACTCTCCTGCTACCAAAATATCGCTCTCAATAGCGTTTGAGAAAAATTTAACGATACATAATAATTTTAACTTAAGCATACGAGTTTTTGACTAGTTAATAACCAAAACTCTTTTAATAAAAAGAAATTAATAAATTAATAAAGATAATGGTAGAAATTTTCCAAACCACTCATAAATTTTGGCACTTAAATCCAAAGTTGTTCATGGCTACCAAACTATTACCTGTTTTTATAGCACTAAAATGCAAAGTTGTCCATCTATGCCAAGCTACTATCTGTTTTTATATAAAGTCTCATGTCAAAACAAGACAAAATTATTCTAAAACTAAAACCAAACAATTACATTTTAAGTAGAAGTGTCACAAAAAAAATATAAAACACATTTTACGGTAGAAGTGTCACAAAAAAACAAAATCAATTAACCTCAAAAAAGTCATACCATCGTCACCAACATTGATATTTTCTAAATCATCAACCTATCTAGTTTCATCTTTCTTCCCATTAGGATTGAAATGTGGTCTGTAATAGAAAATATTTAAAAGATTATGTAATATTTAAAAGATTATGTAATTTTTTAAATATCATAACAACAACAACTCTTCTGCTACCAAAATATCGCTCTCAATAGCGTTTGAGTATAATTGAATCATACATAATAATTTTAAGTAGTACGAACGCACGGGTTTTTGACTAGTTAATAACCAAAACACTTTTAATAAAAAGAAATTAATAAATTAATAAAGGTAATGGTACAAATTTTCCAAACCAGTCATAACGTTTGGCAGTTAAATCCAAAGTGCTTCTTGGCTACCAAACTATTACCTGTTTTTATTGCACAAAAATGCAAAGTTCTTCATGACTGCCAATCTAATATCTGTTTTTATATAATGTCTCATGTCAAAACAAGACAAAATTATTGTAAAACTAAAACCAAACAAACACATTTTAAGTAGAAGTGTCACAAAAAGAATATAAAACACATTTTAAGGTAGCAGTGTCACAAAAAAACAAAATCAATTGACCTCAAAAAATTCATACCATCGTCACCAACATTGACATTTTCTAAATTATCAACCTATCTAGTTTCATCTTTCTTCCCATTAGGATTGAAATGTGGTCCTGTAATAGAAAATATTTAAAAGATTATGAAATATTTAAAAGATTATGTAATTTTTTAAATATCATAACAACACCAACTCTTCTGCTACCAAAATTTCGCTCTCAATAGCGTTTGAATATAATTGAACTATACATAATAATTTTAACCAGTACGATTACAAGTGTTTTTGACTAGTTAATAACCAAAACTCTTTTAATAAAAAGAAATTAATAAATTAATAAAGGTAATGGTACAAATTTTCCAAACCACGAATAACTTTTGGCCGTTAAATCCAAAGTTGTTCATGGTTACCCAACTATTACCTGTTTTTATAGCACTAACATGCAAAGTTGTTCATGGCTGCCAAGCTACTATTAATTTTTTATTCTCAAACTAAAACCAAACAAACACATTTTAAATAGAAGTCTCATAAAAAAAAATAAAACACATTTTAAGGTAGAAGTGTCACAAAAAAAACAAAATCAATTGACCTCAAAAAAGTAATACCATCATCACCGACATTGATATTTTCTAAATCATCAACCTATCTAGTTTCATCTTTCTTCCCATTAGGATTGAAATATGGTCCTGTAATAGAAAATATTTATAAGATTATGTAATATTTAAAAGATTATGTAATTTTTTAAATATCACAACAACACCAACTCTTCTGCAACCAAAGCATCGCTCTCAATAGCGTTTGTGTATAATTGAACCATACATAATAAATTTAACCAGTGCGAACGCACGGGTTTTTGACTAGTTAATAACCAAAACTCTTTTAATAAAAAAAATTAATAAATTAATAAAGGTAATGGTACAAATTTTCCTAACCACTCATAACTTTTGGCAGTTAAATCAAAAGTTGTTCATGGCTACCAAAATATTACCTATTTTTATAGCACTAAAATGCAAAGTTGTTAATGGCTGCCAAGCTACTATCAATTTTTATATAAAGTCTCGTGTCAAAACAAGACAAAATTATTCTAAAACTAAAACCAAACAAACACATTTTACGTAAAAGTCTCATAAAAAAATTATAAAACATATTTTAAGATAGAAGTGTCACAAAAAAAAGAAAATGAATTAACCTCAAAAAAGTAATACCATCGTCACCAACATTGATATTTTCTAAATCATCAACCTATCTAGTTTCATCTTTCTTCCCATTAGGATTGAAATGTGGTCCTGTAATAGAAAATATTTATAAGATTATGTAATATTTAAAAGATTATATAATTTTTTAAATATCACAACAACACAAACTCTTCTTCTACCAAAATATCGCTCTCAATAGCGTTTGAGTATAATTGAACCATACATAATAAATTTAACCAGTACGAACGCACGAGTTTTTGACTAGTTAATAACCAAAACTCTTTTAATAAAAAGAAATTAATAAATTAATAAAGGTAATGGTACAAATTTTCCAAACCACTCATAACTTTTGGCAGTTAAATCCAAAGTTCTTCTTGGCTACCAAACTATTACCTGTTTTTATTGCACTAAAATGCAAAGTTGTTCATGGCTGCCAATCTACTACCTGTTTTTATAAAAATTCTCATGTCAAAACAAAACAAAATTATTCTAAAACTAAAACCAAACAAACACATTTTAAGTAGAAGTGTCACAAAGAGAATATAAAACACATTTTAAGGTAGTAGTGTAAAAAAAAACAAAATCAATTGACCTCAAAAAATTCATACCATCGTCACCAACATTGACATTTTCTAAATCAACAACCTATCTAGTTTCATCTTTCTTCCCATTAGGATTGAAATGTGGTCCTTTAATAGAAAATATTTAAAAGATTATGTAATTTTTTAAATATCACAACAACACCTACTCTTCTGCTACCAAAATATCGCTCTCAATTGCGTGTGAGTATAATTGAACCATACATAATAATTTTAACCAGTACGAACGCAAGGGTTTTTGACTAGTTAATACCCAAAACTCTTTTAATAAAAAAAATTAATAAATTATTAAAGGTAATGGTACAAATTTTCCAAACCACGCATAACTTTTGGCAGTTAAATCAAAAGTTGTTCATGGCTACCAAACTATTACCTGTTTTTATAGCAGTAAAATGCAAAGTTGTTCATGGCTGCCAATCTACTATCTATTTATACATAAAGTATCATGTCAAAACAAGACAAAATTATTCTAAAACTAAAACCAAACAAACACATTTTAAGTAGTAGTCTCATAAAAAAATATAAAACACATTTTAAGGTAGAAGTGTCACAAAAAAAAAATCAATTGACCTCAAAAAAGTCATACCATCGTCACCAACATTGATATTTTCTAAATGATCAACCTATCTAGTTTCATCTTTCTTCCCATTAGGATTGAAATGTGTTCCTGTGATAAAAAATATTTAAAAGATTATGTAACATTTAAAAGATTATGTAAATTTTTAAATATCACAACAACACCAACTCTTTTGCTACAAAATATCGCTCTCAATAGCGTTTGAGTATAATTGAACCATACATAATAATTTTAACAAGACATTTTCCAAACCACTAATAACTTTTGGCGTTAATTTCAACGTTATTCATGGCTACCCAACTATTACTTGTTTTTATAGCACTATAATGCAAAGTTGTTCATGACTGCCAAGCTACTATCTGTTTTTATATAAAGTCTCATGTCAAAACAAGACAAAATTATTCTAAAACTAAAACCAAAGAAACACATTTTAAGTATAATTCTCATAACAAAAATATAAAACACATTTTAAGGTAGACGTGTCACAAAAACAAAAACTTAATTGACCTCAACAAAGTCATACCATCGTCACCAACATCGATATTTTCTAAATCATCAACCTATCTAGTTTCATCTTTCTATTTAAAAGATTATGTAATATTTAAAAGATTATGTAATTTTTTAAATATCACAACAACACCAACTCTTCTCCTACCAAAATATCGCTCTCAACAGCGTTTCAGTATAATTGAACCATACATAATAATTTTAACCAGTACATTTTCCAAACCACTCATAACTTTTGGCAGTTAAATCAAAAGTTGTTCATTGTTAACAAACTTTTACCTTTTTATAGCACTAAAGTGCAAAGTTGTTCATGACTGCCAAGCTACTATCTGTTTTTATATAAAGTCTCATGTCATAACAAGACAAAATTATTCTAAAACTTAAACCAAACAAACACATTTTAAGTAGAAGTCTCATAAAAAAAATATAAAACGCATTTTAAGGTAGAAGTGTCACAAAAAAAACAAAATCAATTGACCTCAAAAAATTCATACCATCGTCACCAACATTGATATTTTCTAAATCATCAACCTATCTAATTTCGTTTTTCTTCCCATTAAGATTGAAATGTGGTCCTGTAATAGAAAATATTTAAAAGATTATGTAATTTTTTAATTATCACAACAACACCAACTCTTCTGCTACCAAAATATCACTCTCAATAGCATTTGAGTATAATTGAACCATACATAATAATTTTAACCAGTACATTTTCCAAACCACTCATAACTTTTGGCAGTTAAATCCAAAGTTGTTCTTGGATTCCAAACTATTACCTGTTTTTATAGCACTAAAATGCAAAGTTGTTCATGGCTGCCAAGCTACTATCTGTTTTTATATAAAGTCTCATGTCAAAACAAGACAAAGTTATTCTAAAAGTAAAACCAAACAAATACATTTTAAGTAGAAGTGTCACAAAAATAATATAAAACACATTTTACGGTAGCAGTGTCACAAAAAAAACAAAATCAAATGACCTCAAAAAATTTATACCATCGTCACCAACATTGACATTTTCTAAATCATCAACCTATCTAGTTTCATCTTTCTTCCCATTAGGATTGAAATGTGGTCCTTTAATTGAAAATATTTAAAAGATTATGTAATTTTTTAAATATCACAACAACACCTACTCTTCTGCTACCAAAATATCACTCTCAATTGCGTTTGAGTATAATTGAACCATGCATAATAATTTTAACCAGTACGAACGCAAGGGTTTTTGACTAGTTAATACCCAAATCTCTTTTAATAAAATGAAATTAATAAATTATTAAAGGTAATGGTACAAATTTTCCAAACCACGCATAACTTTTGGCAGTTAAATCAAAAGTTGTTCATGGCTACCAAACTATTACCTGTTTTTATAGCAGTAAAATGCAAAGTTGTTCATGGCTGCCAATCTACTATCTATTTATACATAAAGTATCATGTCAAAACAAGACAAAATTATTCTAAAACTAAAACCAAACAAACACATTTTAAGTAGTAGTCTCATAAAAAAATATAAAACACATTTTAAGGTAGAAGTGTCACAAAAAAAAAAATCAATTGACCTCAAAAAAGTCATACCATCGTCACCAACATTGATATTTTCTAAATGATCAACCTATCTAGTTTCATCTTTCTTCCCATTAGGATTGAAATGTGTTCCTGTGATAAAAAATATTTAAAAGATTATGTAACATTTAAAAGATTATGTAAATTTTTAAATATCACAACAACACCAACTCTTTTGCTACAAAAATATCGCTCTCAATAGCGTTTGAGTATAATTGAACCATACATAATAATTTTAACCAGTACATTTTCCAAACCACTAATAACTTTTGGCAGTTAATTTCAAAGTTATTCATGGCTACCCAACTATTACTTGTTTTTATAGCACTATAATGCAAAGTTGTTCATGACTGCCAAGCTACTATCTGTTTTTATATAAAGTCTCATGTCAAAACAAGACAAAATTATTCTAAAACTAAAACCAAAGAAACACATTTTAAGTATAATTCTCATAACAAAAATATAAAACACATTTTAAGGTAGACGTGTCACAAAAACAAAAACTTAATTGACCTCAACAAAGTCATACCATCGTCACCAACATCGATATTTTCTAAATCATCAACCTATCTAGTTTCATCTTTCTATTTAAAAGATTATGTAATATTTAAAAGATTATGTAATTTTTTAAATATCACAACAACACCAACTCTTCTCCTACCAAAATATCGCTCTCAAATTTTATAATTGAACCATACATAATAATTTTAACCAGTACATTTTCCAAACCACTCATAACTTTTGGCAGTTAAATCCAAAGTTGTTCTTGGATTCCAAACTATTACCTGTTTTTAAAGCACTAAAATGCAAAGTTGTTCATGGCTGCCAAGCTACTATCTGTTTTTATATAAAGTCTCATGTCAAAACAAGACAAAATTATTCTAAAACTAAAACCAAACAAACACATTTTAAGTAGTAGTCTCATAAAAAAATATAAAACACATTTTAAGGTAGAAGTGTCACAAAAAAAAAAATCAATTGACCTCAAAAAAGTCATACCATCGTCACCAACATTGATATTTTCTAAATGATCAACCTATCTAGTTTCATCTTTCTTCCCATTAGGATTGAAATGTGTTCCTGTGATAAAAAATATTTAAAAGATTATGTAACATTTAAAAGATTATGTAAATTTTTAAATATCACAACAACACCAACTCTTTTGCTACAAAAATATCGCTCTCAATAGCGTTTGAGTATAATTGAACCATACATAATAATTTTAACCAGTACATTTTCCAAACCACTAATAACTTTTGGCAGTTAATTTCAAAGTTATTCATGGCTACCCAACTATTACTTGTTTTTATAGCACTATAATGCAAAGTTGTTCATGACTGCCAAGCTACTATCTGTTTTTATATAAAGTCTCATGTCAAAACAAGACAAAATTATTCTAAAACTAAAACCAAAGAAACACATTTTAAGTAGAATTCTCATAACAAAAATATAAAACACATTTTAAGGTAGACGTGTCACAAAACAAAAAACAATTGACCTCAACAAAGTCATACCATCGTCACCAACATCGATATTTTCTAAATCATCAACCTATCTAGTTTCATCTTTCTATTTAAAAGATTATGTAATATTTAAAAGATTATGTAATTTTTTAAATATCACAACAACACCAACTCTTCTCCTACCAAAATATCGCTCTCAATGTTTTATAATTGAACCATACATAATAATTTTAACCAGTACATTTTCCAAACCACTCATAACTTTTGGCAGTTAAATCAAAAGTTGTTCATTGTTAACAAACTTTTACCTTTTTATAGCACTAAAGTGCAAAGTTGTTCATGACTGCCAAGCTACTATCTGTTTTTATATAAAGTCTCATGTCATAACAAGACAAAATTATTCTAAAACTTAAACCAAACAAACACATTTTAAGTAGAAGTCTCATAAAAAAAATATAAAACGCATTTTAAGGTAGAAGTGTCACAAAAAAAACAAAATCAATTGACCTCAAAAAATTCATACCATCGTCACCAACATTGATATTTTCTAAATCATCAACCTATCTAATTTCGTTTTTCTTCCCATTAAGATTGAAATGTGGTCCTGTAATAGAAAATATTTAAAAGATTATGTAATTTTTAATTATCACAACAACACCAACTCTTACGCTACCAAAATATCACTCTCAATAGCATTTGAGTATAATTGAACCATACATAATAATTTTAACCTACATTTTCCAAACCACTCATAACTTTTGGCGATTAAATCCAAAGTTGTTCTTGGATTCCAAACTATTACTTTTATAGCACTAAAATGCAAAGTTGTTCATGGCGCCAAGCTACTATCTTTTATATAAAGTCTCATGTCAAAACAAGACAAAGTTATTCTAAAAGTAAAACCAAACAAATACATTTTAAGTAGAAGTGTCACAAAATAATATAAAACACATTTTGGTAGAGTGTCACAAAAAACAAAATCAAATGACCTCAAAAATTTATACCATCGTCACCAACATTGACATTTTCTAAATCATCAACCTATCTAGTTTCATCTTTCTTCCCATTAGGATTGAAATGTGGTCCTTTAATTGAAAATATTTAAAAGATTATGTAATTTTTAAATATCACAACAACACCTACTCTTACGCTACCAAAATATCACTCTCAATTGCGTTTGAGTATAATTGAACCATGCATAATAATTTTAACCGACGACGCAAGGGTTTTTGACTAGTTAATACCCAAATCTCTTTTAATAAAATGAAATTAATAAATTATTAAACGTAATGGTACAAATTTTCCAAACCACGCATAACTTTTGGCGATTAAATCAAAAGTTGTTCATGGCTACCAAACTATTACTGTTTTATAGCAAAAATGCAAAGTTGTTCATGGGCCAATCTACTATCTATTTATACATAAAGTATCATGTCAAAACAAGACAAAATTATTCTAAAACTAAAACCAAACAAACACATTTTAAGTAGTAGTCTCATAAAAAAAATATAAAACACATTTTAAGGTAGAAGTGTCACAAAAAAAAAACTCAATTGACCTCAAAAAAGTCATACCATCGTCACCAACATTGATATTTTCTAAATCATCAACCTATCTAGTTTCATCTTTCTTCCCATTAGGATTGAAATGTGTTCCTGTGATAGAAAATATTTAAAAGATTATGTAACATTTAAAAGATTATGTAAATTTTTAAATATCACAACAACACCAACTCTTTTGCTACAAAAATATCGCTCTCAATAGCGTTTGAGTTTAATTGAACCATACATAATAATTTTAACCAGTACATTTTCCAAACCACTCATAACTTTTGGCAGTTAAATCAAAAGTTGTTCATTGTTAACAAACTTTTACCTTTTTATAGCACTAAAGTGCAAAGTTGTTCATGACTGCCAAGCTACTATCTGTTTTTATATAAAGTCTCATGTCAAAACAAGACAAAATTATTCTAAAACTAAAACCAAACAATTACATTTTAAGTAGAAATGTCACAAAAAAAATATAAAACACATTTTACGGTAGATGTGTCACAATAAAACAAAATCAATTAACCTCAAAAAAGTCATACCATCGTCACCAACATTGATATTTTCTAAATCATCAACCAATCTAGTTTCATCTTTTTTCCCTTAAGGATTGAAATGTGGTCCTGTAATAGAAAATATTTAAAAGATTATGTAATTTTTTAATTATCACAACAACACCAACTCTTCTGCTACCAAAATATCACTCTCAATAGCATTTGAGTATAATTGAACCATACATAATAATTTTAACAAGACATTTTCCAAACCACTCATAACTTTTGGCAGTTAAATCCAAAGTTGTTCTTGGATTCCAAACTATTACCTGTTTTTAAAGCACTAAAATGCAAAGTTGTTCATGGCTGCCAAGCTACTATCTGTTTTTATATAAAGTCTCATGTCAAAACAAGACAAAATTATTCTAAATGTAAAACCAAACAAATACATTTTAAGTAGAAGTGTCATAAAATAATATAAAACACATTTTAAGGTAGCAGTGTCACAAAAAAAACAAAATCAATTGACCTCAAAAAATTTATACCATCGTCACCAACATTGACATTTTCTAAATCATCAACCTATCTAGTTTCATCTTTCTTCCCATTAGGATTGAAATGTGGTTCTTTAATTGAAAATATTTAAAAGATTATGTAATTTTTTAAATATCACAACAACACCTACTCTTCTGCTACCAAAATATCACTCTCAATTGCGTTTGAGTATAATTGAACCATGCATAATAATTTTAACCAGTACGAACGCAAGAGTTTTTGACTAGTTAATACCCAAATCTCTTTTAATAAAATGAAATTAATAAATTATTAAACGTAATGGTACAAATTTTCCAAACCACGCATAACTTTTGGCAGTTAAATCAAAAGTTGTTCATGGCTACCAAACTATTACCTGTTTTTATAGCAGTAAAATGCAAAGTTGTTCATGGCTGCCAATCTACTATCTATTTATACATAAAGTATCATGTCAAAACAAGACAAAATTATTCTAAAACTAAAACCAAACAAACACATTTTAAGTAGAAGTGTCACAAAAAAAATATAAAACAAATTTTAAGGTAGAAGTGTCACAAAAAAACCAAAATCAATTGACCTAAAAAAAGTCATACCATCGTCACCAACATTGATATTTTCTAAATCATCAACCTATCTAGTTTCGTTTTTCTTCCCATTAAGATTGAAATGTGGTCCTGTAATAGAAAATATTTAACAGATTATGTAACATTTAAAAGATTATGTAATTTTTTAAATATCACAACAACACCAACTCTTCTGCTACCAAAATATCACTCTCAATAGCATTTGAGTATAATTGAACCATACATAATAATTTTAACCAGTACATTTTCCAAACCACTCATAACTTTTGGCAGTTAAATCCAAAGTTGTTCTTGGATTCCAAACTATTACCTGTTTTTAAAGCACTAAAATGCAAAGTTGTTCATGGCTGCCAAGCTACTATCTGTTTTTATATAAAGTCTCATGTCAAAACAAGACAAAATTATTCTAAATGTAAAACCAAACAAATACATTTTAAGTAGAAGTGTCATAAAATAATATAAAACACATTTTAAGGTAGAGTGTCACAAAAAAAACAAAATCAATTGACCTCAAAAAATTTATACCATCGTCACCAACATTGACATTTTCTAAATCATCAACCTATCTAGTTTCATCTTTCTTCCCATTAGGATTGAAATGTGGTTCTTTAATTGAAAATATTTAAAAGATTATGTAATTTTTTAAATATCACAACAACACCTACTCTTCTGCTACCAAAATATCACTCTCAATTGCGTTTGAGTATAATTGAACCATGCATAATAATTTTAACCAGTACGAACGCAAGGGTTTTTGACTAGTTAATACCCAAATCTCTTTTAATAAAATGAAATTAATAAATTATTAAACGTAATGGTACAAATTTTCCAAACCACGCATAACTTTTGGCAGTTAAATCAAAAGTTGTTCATGGCTACCAAACTATTACCTGTTTTTATAGCAGTAAAATGCAAAGTTGTTCATGGCTGCCAATCTACTATCTATTTATACATAAAGTATCATGTCAAAACAAGACAAAATTATTCTAAAACTAAAACCAAACAAACACATTTTAAGTAGTAGTCTCATAAAAAAAATATAAAACACATTTTAAGGTAGAAGTGTCACAAAAAAAAAACTCAATTGACCTCAAAAAAGTCATACCATCGTCACCAACATTGATATTTTCTAAATCATCAACCTATCTAGTTTCATCTTTCTTCCCATTAGGATTGAAATGTGTTCCTGTGATAGAAAATATTTAAAAGATTATGTAACATTTAAAAGATTATGTAAATTTTTAAATATCACAACAACACCTACTCTTTTGCTACAAAAATATCGCTCTCAATAGCGTTTGAGTATAATTGAACCATACATAATAATTTTAACAAGACATTTTCCAAACCACTAATAACTTTTGGCGTTAATTTCAAAGTTATTCATGGCTACCAACTATTACTTGTTTTTATAGCACTAAAATGCAAAGTTGTTCATGATCGCTAAGCTACTATCTTTTTATATAAAGTCTCATGTCAAAACAAGACAACATTATTCTAAAACTAAAACCAAAGAAACACATTTTAAGTAGAATTCTCATAAAAAAATATAAAACACATTTTAAGGTAGACGTGTCACAAAAAAAAAACTCAATTGACCTCAACAAAGTCATACCATCGTCACCAACATGGATATTTTCTAAATCATCAACCTATCTAGTTTCATCTTTCTATTTAAAAGATTATGTAATATTTAAAAGATTATGTAATTTTTTAAATATCACAACAACACCAACTCTTCTCCTACCAAAATATCGCTCTCAACAGCGTTTCAGTATAATTGAACCATACATAATAATTTTAACCAGTACATTTTCCAAACCACTCATAACTTTTGGCAGTTAAATCCAAAGTTGTTCTTGGATTCCAAACTATTACCTGTTTTTATAGCACTAAAATGCAAAGTTGTTCATGGCTGCCAAGCTACTATCTGTTTTTATATAAAGTCTCATGTCAAAACAAGACAAAATTATTCTAAAACTAAAACCAAACAAACACATATTAAGTAGAAGTCTCACAAAAAAAATATAAAACACATTTTAAGGTAGAAGTGTCACAAAAAAAAACTCAATTGACCTCAAAAAAGTCATACCATCGTCACCAACATTGATATTTTCTAAATCATCAACCTATCTAGTTTCATCTTTCTTCCCATTAGGATTGAAATGTGTTCCTGTGATAGAAAATATTTAAAAGATTATGTAACATTTAAAAGATTATGTAAATTTTTAAATATCACAACAACACCTACTCTTTTGCTACAAAAATATCGCTCTCAATAGCGTTTGAGTATAATTGAACCATACATAATAATTTTAACCAGTACATTTTCCAAACCACTAATAACTTTTGGCAGTTAATTTCAAAGTTATTCATGGCTACCCAACTATTACTTGTTTTTATAGCACTAAAATGCAAAGTTGTTCATGACTGCCAAGCTACTATCTGTTTTTATATAAAGTCTCATGTCAAAACAAGACAACATTATTCTAAAACTAAAACCAAAGAAACACATTTTAAGTAGAATTCTCATAAAAAAATATAAAACACATTTTAAGGTAGACGTGTCACAAAAAAAAAACTCAATTGACCTCAACAAAGTCATACCATCGTCACCAACATGGATATTTTCTAAATCATCAACCTATCTAGTTTCATCTTTCTATTTAAAAGATTATGTAATATTTAAAAGATTATGTAATTTTTTAAATATCACAACAACACCAACTCTTCTCCTACCAAAATATCGCTCTCAACAGCGTTTCAGTATAATTGAACCATACATAATAATTTTAACCAGTACATTTTCCAAACCACTCATAACTTTTGGCAGTTAAATCCAAAGTTGTTCATTGTTAACAAACTTTTACCTGTTTTTATAGCACAAAAGTGCAAAGTTGTTCATGACTGCCAAGCTACTATCTGTTTTTATATAAAGTCTCATGTCAAAACAAGACAAAATTATTCTAAAACTTATGCCAAACAAACACATTTTAAGTAGAAGTCTCATAAAAAAATATAAAGCTCATTTTAAGGTAGAAGTGTCACAAAAAAAACAAAATCAATTGACCTCAAAAAATTCATACCATCGTCACCAACATTGATATTTTCTAAATCATCAACCTATCTAGTTTCGTTTTTCTTCCCATTAAGATTGAAATGTGGTCCTGTAATAGAAAATATTTAACAGATTATGTAACATTTAAAAGATTATGTAATTTTTTAAATATCACAACAACACCAACTCTTCTGCTACCAAAATATCACTCTCAATAGCATTTGAGTATAATTGAACCATACATAATAATTTTAACAAGACATTTTCCAAACCACTCATAACTTTTGGCGTTAAATCCAAAGTTGTTCTTGGATTCCAAACTATTACTGCTTTTAAAGCACTAAAATGCAAAGTTGTTCATGGCCAAGCTACTATCATTTTATATAAAGTCTCATGTCAAAACAAGACAAAATTATTCTAAATGTAAAACCAAACAAATACATTTTAAGTAGAAGTGTCATAAAAATAATATAAAACACATTTTAAGGTAGCAGTGTCACAAAAAACAAAATCAATTGACCTCAAAAATTTATACCATCGTCACCAACATTGACATTTTCTAAATCATCAACCTATCTAGTTTCATCTTTCTTCCCATTAGGATTGAAATGTGGTTCTTTAATTGAAAATATTTAAAAGATTATGTAATTTTTAAATATCACAACAACACCTACTCTTACGCTACCAAAATATCACTCTCAATTGCGTTTGAGTATAATTGAACCATGCATAATAATTTTAACCGATCGAACGCAAGGGTTTTGACTAGTTAATACCCAAATCTCTTTTAATAAAATGAAATTAATAAATTATTAAACGTAATGGTACAAATTTTCCAAACCACGCATAACTTTTGGCGTTAAATCAAAAGTTGTTCATGGCTACCAAACTATTACTGCTTTTATAGCAAAAATGCAAAGTTGTTCATGGTCGCCAATCTACTATCTATTTATACATAAAGTATCATGTCAAAACAAGACAAAATTATTCTAAAACTAAAACCAAACAAACACATTTTAAGTAGTAGTCTCATAAAAAATATAAAACACATTTTAAGGTAGAAGTGTCACAAAAAAACTCAATTGACCTCAAAAAGTCATACCATCGTCACCAACATTGATATTTTCTAAATCATCAACCTATCTAGTTTCATCTTTCTTCCCATTAGGATTGAAATGTGTTCTGTGATAGAAAATATTTAAAAGATTATGTAACATTTAAAAGATTATGTAAATTTTAAATATCACAACAACACCTACTCTTTTGCTACAAAATATCGCTCTCAATAGCGTTTGAGTATAATTGAACCATACATAATAATTTTAACAGACATTTTCCAAACCACTAATAACTTTTGCGTTAATTTCAAAGTTATTCATGGCTACCCAACTATTACTTGTTTTTATAGCACTAAAATGCAAAGTTGTTCATGACTGCCAAGCTACTATCTGTTTTTATATAAAGTCTCATGTCAAAACAAGACAACATTATTCTAAAACTAAAACCAAAGAAACACATTTTAAGTAGAATTCTCATAAAAAAATATAAAACACATTTTAAGGTAGACGTGTCACAAAAAAAAAACTCAATTGACCTCAACAAAGTCATACCATCGTCACCAACATGGATATTTTCTAAATCATCAACCTATCTAGTTTCATCTTTCTATTTAAAAGATTATGTAATATTTAAAAGATTATGTAATTTTTTAAATATCACAACAACACCAACTCTTCTCCTACCAAAATATCGCTCTCAATTTCAAGATAATTGAACCATACATAATAATTTTAACAAGACATTTTCCAAACCACTCATAACTTTTGGCGCTTAAATCCAAAGTTGTTCATTGTTAACAAACTTTACTGCTTTTATAGCACTAAAGTGCAAAGTTGTTCATGATTTGCCAAGCTACTATCTTTTTATATAAAGTCTCATGTCAAAACAAGACAAAATTATTCTAAAACTTATGCCAAACAAACACATTTTAAGTAGAAGTCTCATAAAAAAATATAAAGCTCATTTTAAGGTAGAAGTGTCACAAAAAAAACAAAATCAATTGACCTCAAAAAATTCATACCATCGTCACCAACATTGATATTTTCTAAATCATCAACCTATCTAGTTTCGTTTTTCTTCCCATTAAGATTGAAATGTGGTCCTGTAATAGAAAATATTTAACAGATTATGTAACATTTAAAAGATTATGTAATTTTTTAAATATCACAACAACACCAACTCTTCTGCTACCAAAATATCACTCTCAATAGCATTTGAGTATAATTGAACCATACATAATAATTTTAACCAGTACATTTTCCAAACCACTCATAACTTTTGGCAGTTAAATCCAAAGTTGTTCTTGGATTCCAAACTATTACCTGTTTTTAAAGCACTAAAATGCAAAGTTGTTCATGGCTGCCAAGCTACTATCTGTTTTTATATAAAGTCTCATGTCAAAACAAGACAAAATTATTCTAAATGTAAAACCAAACAAATACATTTTAAGTAGAAGTGTCATAAAAATAATATAAAACACATTTTAAGGTAGCAGTGTCACAAAAAAAACAAAATCAATTGACCTCAAAAAATTTATACCATCGTCACCAACATTGACATTTTCTAAATCATCAACCTATCTAGTTTCATCTTTCTTCCCATTAGGATTGAAATGTGGTTCTTTAATTGAAAATATTTAAAAGATTATGTAATTTTTTAAATATCACAACAACACCTACTCTTCTGCTACCAAAATATCACTCTCAATTGCGTTTGAGTATAATTGAACCATGCATAATAATTTTAACCAGTACGAACGCAAGGGTTTTTGACTAGTTAATACCCAAATCTCTTTTAATAAAATGAAATTAATAAATTATTAAACGTAATGGTACAAATTTTCCAAACCACGCATAACTTTTGGCGCTTAAATCAAAAGTTGTTCATGGCTACCAAACTATTACTGCTTTTATAGCAAAAATGCAAAGTTGTTCATGGTCGCCAATCTACTATCTATTTATACATAAAGTATCATGTCAAAACAAGACAAAATTATTCTAAAACTAAAACCAAACAAACACATTTTAAGTAGTAGTCTCATAAAAAATATAAAACACATTTTAAGGTAGAAGTGTCACAAAAAAACTCAATTGACCTCAAAAAGTCATACCATCGTCACCAACATTGATATTTTCTAAATCATCAACCTATCTAGTTTCATCTTTCTTCCCATTAGGATTGAAATGTGTTCTGTGATAGAAAATATTTAAAGATTATGTAACATTTAAAAGATTATGTAAATTTTAAATATCACAACAACACCTACTCTTTTGCTACAAAAATATCGCTCTCAATAGCGTTTGAGTATAATTGAACCATACATAATAATTTTAACCAGTACATTTTCCAAACCACTAATAACTTTTGGCAGTTAATTTCAAAGTTATTCATGGCTACCCAACTATTACTTGTTTTTATAGCACTAAAATGCAAAGTTGTTCATGATAAGCTACTATCTTTTATATAAAGTCTCATGTCAAAACAAGACAACATTATTCTAAAACTAAAACCAAAGAAACACATTTTAAGTAGAATTCTCATAAAAAAATATAAAACACATTTTAAGGTAGACGTGTCACAAAAAAAAAACTCAATTGACCTCAACAAAGTCATACCATCGTCACCAACATGGATATTTTCTAAATCATCAACCTATCTAGTTTCATCTTTCTATTTAAAAGATTATGTAATATTTAAAAGATTATGTAATTTTTTAAATATCACAACAACACCAACTCTTCTCCTACCAAAATATCGCTCTCAACGTTTCAAGATAATTGAACCATACATAATAATTTTAACCAGTACATTTTCCAAACCACTCATAACTTTTGGCAGTTAAATCCAAAGTTGTTCATTGTTAACAAACTTTTACCTGTTTTTATAGCACAAAAGTGCAAAGTTGTTCATGACTGCCAAGCTACTATCTTTTTATATAAAGTCTCATGTCAAAACAAGACAAAATTATTCTAAAACTTATGCCAAACAAACACATTTTAAGTAGAAGTCTCATAAAAAAATATAAAGCTCATTTTAAGGTAGAAGTGTCACAAAAAAAACAAAATCAATTGACCTCAAAAAATTCATACCATCGTCACCAACATTGATATTTTCTAAATCATCAACCTATCTAGTTTCGTTTTTCTTCCCATTAAGATTGAAATGTGGTCCTGTAATAGAAAATATTTAACAGATTATGTAACATTTAAAAGATTATGTAATTTTTTAAATATCACAACAACACCAACTCTTCTGCTACCAAAATATCACTCTCAATAGCATTTGAGTATAATTGAACCATACATAATAATTTTAACCAGTACATTTTCCAAACCACTCATAACTTTTGGCAAGTTAAATCCAAAGTTGTTCTTGGATTCCAAACTATTACCTGTTTTTATAGCACTAAAATGCAAAGTTGTTCATGGCTGCCAAGCTACTATCTGTTTTTATATAAAGTCTCATGTCAAAACAAGACAAAATTATTCTAAAACTAAAACCAAACAATTACATTTTAAGTAGAAGTGTCACAAAAAAAATATAAAACACATTTTACGGTAGAAGTGTCACAAAAAAACAAAATCAATTAACCTCAAAAAAAGTCATACCATCGTCACCAACATTGATATTTTCTAAATCATCAACCTATCTAGTTTCATCTTTCTTCCCATTAGGATTGAAATGTGTTCCTGTGATAGAAAATATTTAAAAGATTATGTAACATTTAAAAGATTATGTAAATTTTTAAATATCACAACAACACCTACTCTTTTGCTACAAAAATATCGCTCTCAATAGCGTTTGAGTATAATTGAACCACACATAATAATTTTAACCAAGACATTTTCCAAACCACTAATAACTTTTGGCGATTAATTTCAAAGTTATTCATGGCTACCCAACTATTACTTGTTTTATAGCACTAAAATGCAAAGTTGTTCATGATTGCCAAGCTACTATCTGTTTTTATATAAAGTCTCATGTCAAAACAAGACAACATTATTCTAAAACTAAAACCAAAGAAACACATTTTAAGTAGAATTCTCATAAAAAAATATAAAACACATTTTAAGGTAGACGTGTCACAAAAAAAAAACTCAATTGACCTCAACAAAGTCATACCATCGTCACCAACATGGATATTTTCTAAATCATCAACCTATCTAGTTTCATCTTTCTATTTAAAAGATTATGTAATATTTAAAAGATTATGTAATTTTTTAAATATCACAACAACACCAACTCTTCTCCTACCAAAATATCGCTCTCGTTTAAGATAATTGAACCATACATAATAATTTTAACCAGTACATTTTCCAAACCACTCATAACTTTTGGCAGTTAAATCCAAAGTTGTTCATTGTTAACAAACTTTTACCTGTTTTTATAGCACTAAAGTGCAAAGTTGTTCATGACTGCCAAGCTACTATCTGTTTTTATATAAAGTCTCATGTCAAAACAAGACAAAATTATTCTAAAACTTATGCCAAACAAACACATTTTAAGTAGAAGTCTCATAAAAAAATATAAAGCTCATTTTAAGGTAGAAGTGTCACAAAAAAAACAAAATCAATTGACCTCAAAAAATTCATACTATCGTCACCAACATTGATATTTTCTAAATCATCAACCTATCTAGTTTCGTTTTTCTTCCCATTAGGATTGAAATGTGGTCCTGTAATAGAAAATATTTAAAAGATTACGTAACATTTAAAAGATTATGTAATTTTTTAAATATCACAACAACACCAACTCTTCTGCTACCAAAATATCGCTCTCTATAGCATTTGAGTATAATTGAACCATACATAATAATTTTAACCAGTACATTTTCCAAACCACTCATAACGTTTGGCAGTTAAATCCAAAGTTGTTCTTGGATTCCAAACTATTACCTGTTTTTAAAGCACTAAAATGCAAAGTTGTTCATGGCTGCCAAGCTACTATCTGTTTTTATATAAAGTCTCATGTCAAAACAAGACAAAATTATTCTAAATGTAAAACCAAACAAATACATTTTAAGTAGAAGTGTCATAAAAATAATATAAAACACATTTTAAGGTAGCAGTGTCACAAAAAAAACAAAATCAATTGACCTCAAAAAATTTATACCATCGTCACCAACATTGACATTTTCTAAATCATCAACCTATCTAGTTTCATCTTTCTTCCCATTAGGATTGAAATGTGGTCCTTTAATTGAAAATATTTAAAAGATTATGTAATTTTTTAAATATAACAACAACACCTACTCTTCTGCTACCAATATATCGCTCTCAATTGCGTTTGAGTATAATTGAACCATACATAATAATTTTAACCAGTACGAACGCAAGGGTTTTTGACTAGTTAATACCCAAATCTCTTTTAATAAAATGAAATTAATAAATTATTAAACGTAATGGTACAAATTTTCCAAACCACGCATAACTTTTGGCAGTTAAACCAAAAGTTGTTCATGGCTACCAAACTATTACCTGTTTTTATAGCAGTAAAATGCAAAGTTGTTCATGGCTGCCAATCTACTATCTATTTATATATAAAGTATCATGTCAAAACAAGAAAAAATAATTCTAAAACTTAAACCAAACAAACACATTTTAAGTAGAAGTCTCATAAAAAAAATATAAAACACATGTTAAGGTAGAAGTGTCACAAAAAAAAAATCAATTGACCTCAAAAAAGTCATACCATCGTCACCAACATTGATATTTTCTAAATCATCAACTTATCTAGTTTCATCTTTCTTCCCATTAGGATTGAAATGTGTTCCTGTGATAGAAAATATTTATAAGATTATGTAACATTTAAAAGATTATGTAAATTTTTAAATATCACAACAACACCAACTCTTTTGCTACAAAAATATCGCTCTCAATAGCGTTTGAGTTTAATTGAACCATACATAATAATTTTAACCAGTACATTTTCCAAACCACTCATAACTTTTGGCAGTTAATTTCAAAGTTATTCATGGCTACCCAACTATTACTTGTTTTTATAGCACTAAAATGCAAAGTTGTTCATGATTTAAGCTACTATCTTTTTATATAAAGTCTCATGTCAAAACAAGACAAAATTATTCTAAAACTAAAACCAAAGAAACACATTTTAAGTAGAATTCTCATAAAAAATATAAACACATTTTAAGGTAGACGTGTCACAAAAAAAAACTCAATTGACCTCAACAAAGTCATACCATTGTCACCAACATGGATATTTTCTAAATCATCAACCTATCTAGTTTCATCTTTCTATTTAAAGATTATGTAATATTTAAAAGATTATGTAATTTTTAAATATCACAACAACACCAACTCTTCTCCTACCAAAATATCGCTCTCAGTTTGATAATTGAACCATACATAATAATTTTAACAAGACATTTTCCAAACCACTCATAACTTTTGGCGCTTAAATCCAAAGTTGTTCATTGTTAACAAACTTTTACTTTTATAGCACTAAAGTGCAAAGTTGTTCATGATCGCCAAGCTACTATCTGCTTTTATATAAAGTCTCATGTCAAAACAAGACAAAATTATTCTAAAACTTATGCCAAACAAACACATTTTAAGTAGAAGTCTCATAAAAAATATAAAGCTCATTTTAAGGTAGAAGTGTCACAAAAACAAAATCAATTGACCTCAAAAATTCATACTATCGTCACCAACATTGATATTTTCTAAATCATCAACCTATCTAGTTTCGTTTTCTTCCCATTAGGATTGAAATGTGGTCTGTAATAGAAAATATTTAAAAGATTACGTAACATTTAAAAGATTATGTAATTTTTAAATATCACAACAACACCAACTCTTCTGCTACCAAAATATCGCTCTCTATAGCATTTGAGTATAATTGAACCATACATAATAATTTTAACCAGTACATTTTCCAAACCACTCATAACTTTTGGCAGTTAAATCCGAAGTTGTTCTTGGATTCCAAACTATTACCTGTTTTTATAGCACTAAAATGCAAAGTTGTTCATGGCTGCCAAGCTACTATCTGTTTTTATATAAAGTCTCATGTCAAAACAAGACAAAATTATTCTAAAACTAAAACCAAACAAATACATTTTAAGTAGAAGTGTCACAAAAAAAATATAAAACACATTTTAAGGTAGTAGTGTCACAAAAAAAACAAAATCAATTGACCTCAAAAAATTCATATCATCGTCACCAACATTGACATTTTCTAAATCATCAACCTATCTAGTTTCACCTTTCTTCCCATTAGGATTGAAATGTGGTCCTGTAATAGAAAATATTTAAAAGATTATGTAATTTTTTAAATATCACAACAACACCAACTCTTATGCTACCAAAATATCGATCTCAATAGCGTTTGAGTATAATTGAACCATACATTATAATTTTAACCAGTACGAACGCAAGGGTTTTAGACTAGTTAATAACCAAAACTCTTTTAATAAATAGAAATTAATAAATTAATAAAGGTAATGGTACAAATTTTCCAAACCACTCATAACTTTGGCAGTTAAATCAAAAGTTTTTCATGGCTACAAAAATATTACTATTTTTATAGCACTAAAATGCAAAGTTGTTCATGGTTGCAAGCTACTATCTATTTTTATATAAAGTCTGGTGTCAAAAGAAAAAATTATTCTAAAACTAAAACCAAACAAACACATTTTAAGTAGAAGTCTCACAAAAAAAAATATAAATCACAATTTAAGGTAGCTGTGTCACAAAACATTACAAAATCAATTGACCTCAAAAAGTCATATCATCGTCATACTTTCTAAATCATCAACCTATCTAATTTCATCTGTCTTCCCATTAGGATTGAAATGTGGTCCTGTAATAGAAAATATTTAAAAGATTATGTAATATTTAAAAGATTATGTAATTTTTTAAATATCACAACAACACCTACTCTTCTGCTACCAAAATATCGCTCTCAATTGCGTTTGAGTATAATTGAACCATACATAATAATTTTAACCAGTACGAACGCAAGGGTTTTTGACTAGTTAATACCCAAATCTCTTTTAATAAAATGAAATTAATAAATTATTAAAGGTAATGGTACAAATTTTCCAAACCACGCATAACTTTTGGCAGTTAAATCAAAAGTTGTTCATGGCTACCAAACTATTACCTGTTTTTATAGCAGTAAAATGAAAAGTTGTTCATAGCTGCCAATCTACTATCTATTTATATATAAAGTGTCATGTCAAAACAAGAAACAATAATTCTAAAACTTAAACCAAACAAACTCATTTTAAGTAGAAGTCTCATAAAAAAATATAAAACACATGTTAAGGTAGAAGTGTCACAAAAAAAAAATCAATTGACCTCAAAAAAGTCATACCATCGTCACCAACATTGATATTTTCTAAATCATCAACTTATCTAGTTTCATCTTTCTTCCCATTAGGATTGAAATTTGTTCCTTTGATAGAAAATATTTATAAGATTATGTGACATTTAAAAGATTATGTAAATTTTTAAATATCACAACAACACCAACTCTTTTGCTACAAAAATATCGCTCTCAATAGCGTTTGAGTATAATTGAACCATACATAATAATTTTAACCAGTACATTTTCCAAACCACTCATAACTTTTGGCAGTTAATTTCAAAGTTATTCATGGCTACCCAACTATTACTTGTTTTTATAGCACTAAAATGCAAAGTTGTTCATGACTGCCAAGCTACTATCTGTTTTTATATAAAGTCTCATGTCAAAACAAGACAAAATTATTCTAAAACTAAAACCAAAGAAACACATTTTAAGTAGAATTCTCATAAAAAAAATATAAAACACATTTTAAGGTAGACGTGTCACAAAAAAAAAACTCAATTGACCTCAACAAAGTCATACCATCGTCACCAACATCGATATTTTCTAAATCATCAACCTATCTAGTTTCATCTTTCTATTTAAAAGATTATGTAATATTTAAAAGATTATGTAAGTTTTTAAATATCACAACAACACCAACTCTTCTCCTACCAAAATATCGCTCTCAACAGCGTTTCAGTATAATTGAACCATACATAATAATTTTAACAAGTACATTTTCCAAACCACTCATAACTTTTGGCAGTTAAATCCAAAGTTCTTCATTGTTAACAAACTTTTACCTGTTTTTATAGCACTAAATTGCAAAGTTGTTCATGACTGCCAAGCTACTATCTATTTTTATATAAAGTCTCATGTCAAAAAAAGACAAAATTATTCTAAAACTTAAACCAAACAAACACATTTTAAGTAGAAGTCTCATAAAAAAATATAAAGCGCATTTTAAGGTAGAAGTGTCACAAAAAAAACAAAATCAATTGACCTCAAAAATTTCATACCATCGTCACCAACATTGATATTTTCTAAATCATCAACCTATCTAGTTTCGTTTTTCTTCCCATTAGGATTGAAATGTGGTCCTGTAATAGAAAATATTTAAAAGATTATGTAATTTTTTAAATATCACAACAACACCAACTCTTATGCTACCAAAATATCGCTCTCAATAGCATTTGAGTATAATTGAACCATACATAATAATTTTAACCAGTACATTTTCCAAACCACTCATAACTTTTGGCAGTTAAATCCAAAGTTGTTCTTGGATTCCAAACTATTACCTGTTTTTATAGCACTAAAATGCAAAGTTGTTCATGGCTGCCAAGCTACTATCTGTTTTTATATAAAGTCTCATGTCAAAACAAGACAAAATTATTCTAAAACTAAAACCAAACAAATACATTTTAAGTAGAAGTGTCACAAAAAGAATATAAAACACATTTTAAGGTAGCAGTGTCACAAAAAAAACAAAATCAATTGACCTCAAAAAATTCATACCATCGTCACCAACATTGACATTTTCTAAATCATCAACCTATCTAGTTTCTTCTTTCTTCCCATTAGGATTGAAATGTGGTCCTGTAATAGAAAATATTTAAAAGATTATGTAATTTTTTAAATATCACAACAACACCAACTCTTATGCTACCAAAATATCGCTCTCAATAGCGTTTGAGTATAATTGAATCATACATTATAATTTTAACCAGTACGAATGCAAGGGTTTTAGACTAGTTAATAACCAAAACTCTTTTAATAAATAGAAATTAATAAATTAATAAAGGTAATGGTACAAATTTTCCAAACCACTCATAACTTTGGCAGTTAAATCAAAAGTTTTTCATGGCTACCAAAATATTACTATTTTTATAGCACTAAAATGCAAAGTTGTTCATGGTTGCAAGCTACTATCTATTTTTATATAAAGTCTCGTGTCAAAAGACAAAATTATTCTAAAACTAAAACCAAACAAACACATTTTAAGTAGAAGTCTCACAAAAAAAATATAAATCACATTTTAAGGTAGCTGTGTCACAAAACATTACAAAATCAATTGACCTCAAAAAGTCATATCATCGTCATATTTTCTAAATCATCAACCTATCTAGTTTCATCTGTCTTCCCATTAGGATTGAAATGTGGTCCTGTAATAGAAAATATTTAAAAGATTATGTAATATTTAAAAGATTATGTAATTTTTTAAATAGCACAACAACACCAACTCTTCTGCTACCAAAATATCGCTCTGAATAGCATTTGAGTAAAATTGAACCATACATAATAATTTTAACCAGTACATTTTCCAAACCACTCATAACTTTTGGTAGTTAATTCCAAAGTTATTCATGGCTACCAAACTATTACCTGTTTTTATACCACTAAAATGCAAAGTTGTTCATGACTGCCAAGCTACTATCTGTTTTTATATAAAGTCTCAAGTCAAAACAAGACAAAATTAATCTAACATTAAAACAAAACAAACACATTTTAAGTAGAAGTCTCACAGAAAAAATATATAACACATTTTAAGGTAGAAGTGTCACAAAAAAAAAACAAAATCAATTGACCTCAAAAAAGTCATACCATCGTCACCAACATTGATATTTTCTAAATCATCAACCTATCTAGTTTCATCTTTTTTCCCTTAAGGATTGAAATGTGGTCCTTTAATAGAAAATATTTAAAAGATTATGTAACTTTTTGAATATCACAAGGTAATGGTACAAATTTTCCAAACCACTTATAACTTTTGGATGTTAAATCCAAAGTCGTTCATGCCTACCAAAATATTACCTGATTTTATAGCACTAAAACGCAAACTTTTTCATGATTGCCAAGCTACTATCTGTTTTTATATAAAGTCTCATGTCAAAACAAGACACAATTATTCTAAAACTAAAACCAAACAAACGCATTTTAAGTAGAAGTGTCACAAAAAAAATATAAAACAAATTTTAAGGTAGAAGTGTCACAAAAAAACCAAAATCAATTGACCTAAAAAAAGTCATACCATCGTCACCAACATTGATATTCTCTAAATCATCAAGCTATCTAGTTTCATCTTTCTTCTCATTAGGATGGAAATGTGGTCCTGTAATAGAAAATATTTAAAATATTATGTAATATTTAAAAGATTATGTAATTTTTTAAATATCACAACAACACCAACTCTTCTGCTACCAAAGTATTGCTCTCAATAGCGTTTGAGTATAATTGAACCATACATAATAATTTTAACCAGTACGAACGCACGGGTTTTTGACTAGTTAATAACCAAAACTCTTTTATTAAAAAGAAATTAATAAATTAATAAAGGTAAATGGTACAAATTTTCCAAACCACTCATAACTTTTGGCAGTTAAATCCAAAGTTGTTCATTGCTACCAAACTATTACCTTTTTTTATAGCACTAAAATGCAAGGTCGTTCATGGCTGCCAAGCTACTATATGTTTTTATATAAAGTCTAATGTCAAAAAAAGACAAAATTATTCTAAAACGAAAACAAAACATTCACATTTTAAGTAGAAGTCTCACAAAAAAAATATAAAACACATTTTAAGGTAGAAGTGTCACAAAAAAAAAACAAAATCAATTGACCTCAAAAAAGTCATATCATCGTCACCAACATGGATATTTTGTAAATTATCAACCTATCTAGTTTCATCTTTCTTCCCTTAAGGATTGAAATGTGGTCCTTTAATAAAAAATATTTAAAAGATTATGTAATATTTAAAAGATTTTGTAATTTTTTAAATATCACAACAACACCAACTCTTCTGCTACCAAAATATTGCTCTCTATAGCGTTTGAGTATAATTGAACCATACATAATAATTTTAACCAGTACGAACGGACGGGTTTTTGACTAGTTAATAACCAAAACTCTTTTAATAAAAAGAAATTAATAAATTAATAAAGGTAATGGTACAAATTTTCCAAACCACTCATAACTTTTGGCAGTTAAATCCAAAGTTGTTCATGGCTACCAAAATATTATGCTTTTATAGGCAAAGTTGTTCATGACCAAGCTACTATCTGTTTTTATATAAAGTCTCAAGTCAAAACAAGACAAAATTAATCTAAAACTAAAACAAAACAAACACATTTTAAGTAGAAGTCTCACAAAAAAAATATAAAACACATTTTAAGGTAGAAGTGTCACAAAAAAAAACAAAATCAATTGACCTAAAAAAAGTCATACCATCGTCACCAACATTGATATTTTCTAAATCATCAACCTATCTAGTTTCATCTTTTTTCCCTTAAGGATTGAAATGTGGTCCTGTAATAGAAAATATTTAAAAGATTATGTAATATTTAAAAGATTATGTAACTTTTTAAATATCACAAGGTAATGGTACAAATTTTCCAAACCACTTATAACTTTTGGATGTTAAATCCAAAGTTGTTCATGCCTACCAAAATATTACCTGTTTTTATAGCACTAAAACGCAAACTTTTTCATGACTGCCAAGCTACTATCTATTTTTATATAAAGTCTCATGTCAAAACAAGACAGAATTATTCTAAAACTAAAACCAAACAAACGCATTTTAAGTAGAAGTGTCACAAAAAAAAATATAAAACAAATTTTAAGGTAGAAGTGTCACAAAAAAACCAAAATCAATTGACCTAAAGAAAGTCATACCATCGTCACCAACATTGATATTTTCTAAATCATCAAGCTATCTAGTTTCATCTTTCTTCCCATTAGGATTGAAATGTGGTCCTGTAATAGAAAATATTTAAAATATTATGTAATATTTAAAAGATTATGTAATTTTTTAAATATCACAACAACACCAACTCTTCTGCTACCAAAGTATTGCTCTCAATAGCGTTTGAGTATAATTGAACCATACATAATAATTTTAACCAGTACGAACGCACGGGTTTTTGACTAGTTAATAACCAAAACTCTTTTATTAAAAAGAAATTAATAAATTAATAAAGGTAAATGGTACAAATTTTCCAAACCACTCATAACTTTTGGCAGTTAAATCCAAAGTTGTTCATTGCTACCAAACTATTACCTTTTTTTATAGCACTAAAATGCAAGGTCGTTCATGGCTGCCAAGCTACTATATGTTTTTATATAAAGTCTAATGTCAAAAAAAGACAAAATTATTCTAAAACGAAAACAAAACATTCACATTTTAAGTAGAAGTCTCACAAAAAAAAATATAAAACACATTTTAAGGTAGAAGTGTCACAAAAAAAAAACAAAATCAATTGACCTCAAAAAAGTCATATCATCGTCACCAACATGGATATTTTGTAAATTATCAACCTATCTAGTTTCATCTTTCTTCCCTTAAGGATTGAAATGTGGTCCTTTAATAAAAAATATTTAAAAGATTATGTAATATTTAAAAGATTTTGTAATTTTTTAAATATCACAACAACACCAACTCTTCTGCTACCAAAATATTGCTCTCTATAGCGTTTGAGTATAATTGAACCATACATAATAATTTTAACCAGTACGAACGGACGGGTTTTTGACTAGTTAATAACCAAAACTCTTTTAATAAAAAGAAATTAATAAATTAATAAAGGTAATGGTACAAATTTTCCAAACCACTCATAACTTTTGGCAGTTAAATCCAAAGTTGTTCATGGCTACCAAAATATTATCTGTTTTTATAGGCAAAGTTGTTCATGACTGCCAAGCTACTATCTGTTTTTATATAAAGTCTCAAGTCAAAACAAGACAAAATTATTCTAAATGTAAAACCAAACAAATACATTTTAAGTAGAAGTGTCATAAAAATAATATAAAACACATTTTAAGGTAGCAGTGTCACAAAAAAAACAAAATCAATTGACCTCAAAAAATTTATACCATCGTCACCAACATTGACATTTTCTAAATCATCAACCTATCTAGTTTCATCTTTCTTCCCATTAGGATTGAAATGTGTTCCTGTGATAGAAAATATTTAAAAGATTATGTAACATTTAAAAGATTATGTAAATTTTTAAATATCACAACAACACCTACTCTTTTGCTACAAAAATATCGCTCTCAATAGCGTTTGAGTATAATTGAACCATACATAATAATTTTAACCAGTACGAACGCACGGGTTTTTGACTAGTTAATAACCAAAACTCTTTTATTAAAAAGAAATTAATAAATTAATAAAGGTAATGGTTCAAATTTTCCAAACCACTCATAACTTTTGCCAGTTAAATCCAAAGTTGTACATTGCTACCAAACTATTACCTTTTTTTATAGCACTAAAATGCAAGGTCGTTCATGGCTGCCAAGCTACTATCTGTTTTTATATAAAGTCTCATGTCAAAACAAGACAAAATTATTCTAAAACTAAAACCAAACAAACACATTTTAAGTAGAAGTGTCACAAAAAAAATATCAAACACATTTTAAGGAAGAAGTATCATAAAAAAACCAAAATCAATTGACCTCAAAAAAGTCATACCATCGTCACAAACATTGATATTTTCTAAATCATCGACCTATCTAGTTTCATCTTTCTTCCCATTAGGATTGAAACGTGGTTCTGTAACAGAAAATATATAAAAGATTATGTAATATTTAAATGATCATGTAATTCTTTAAATATCACAACAACTCCAACTCTTCTCTACCAAAATATTGCTCTCAATAGCGTTTGAGTATAATTGAACCATACATAATAATTTTAACCAGTACATTTTCCAAACCACTAATAACTTTTGGCAGTTAATTTCAAAGTTATTCATGGCTACCCAACTATTACTTGTTTTTATAGCACTAAAATGCAAAGTTGTTCATGACTGCCAAGCTACTATCTGTTTTTATATAAAGTCTCAAGTCAAAACAAGACAAAATTATTCTAAAACTAAAACAAAACAAACACATTTTAAGTAGAAGTCTCACAAGAAAAATATAAAACACATTTTAAGGTAGAAGTGTCACAAAAAAAAACAAAATCATTTGACCTCAAAAAAAGTCATATCATCGTCACCAATATGGATATTTTGTAAATCATCAACCTATCTAGTTTCATCTTTCTTCCCTTAAGGATTAAAATGTGGTCCTGTAATAAAAAATATTTAAAAGATTATGTAATATTTAAAAGATTTTGTAATTTTTTAAATATCACAACAACACCAACTCTTCTGCTACAAAAATATTGCTCTCTATAACGTTTGAGTATAATTGAACCATACATAATAATTTTAACCAGTACGAACGGACGGGTTTTTGACTAGTTAATAACCAAAACTCTTTTAATAAAAAGAAATTAATAAATTAATAAAGGTAATGGTACAAATTTTCCAAACCACTCATAACTTTTGGCAATTAAATCCAAAGTTGTTCATGGCTACCAAAATATTACCTGTTTTTATAGGCAAAGTTGTTCATGACTGCCAAGCTACTATCTGTTTTTATATAAAGTCTCTAGTCAAAACAAGACAAAATTAATCTAAAACTAAAACAAAACAAACACATTTTATGTAGAAGTCTCACAAGAAAAATATAAAACACATTTTAAGGTAGAAGTGTCACAAAAAAAAACAAAATCAATTGACCTAAAAAAAGTCATACCATCGTCACCAACATTGATATTTTCTAAATCATCAACCTATCTAGTTTCATCTTTTTTCCCTTAAGGATTGAAATGTGGTCCTGTAATAGAAAATATTTAAAAGATTATGTAATATTTAAAAGATTATGTAACTTTTTAAGTATCACAAGGTAATGGTACAAATTTTCCAAACCACTTATAACTTTTGGATGTTAAATCCAAAGTCGTTCATGCCTACCAAAATATTACCTGTTTTTATAGCACTAAAACGCAAACTTTTTCATGATTGCCAAGCTACTATCTGTTTTTATATAAAGTCTCATGTCAAAACAAGACAAAATTATTCTAAAACTAAAACCAAACAAACGCATTTTAATTAGAAGTGTCACAAAAAAAAATATAAAACAAATTTTAAGGTAGAAGTGTCACAAAAAAACCAAAATCAATTGACCTAAAAAAAGTCATACCATCGTCACCAACATTGATATTTTCTAAATCATCAAGCTATCTAGTTTCATCTTTCTTCCCATTAGGATTGAAATGTGGTCCTGTAATAGAAAATATTTAAAATATTATGTAATATTTAAAAGATTATGTAATTTTTTAAATATCACAACAACACCAACTCTTCTGCTACCAAAGTATTGCTCTCAATAGCGTTTGAGTATAATTGAACCATACATAATAATTTTAAAGCATACGGGTTTTGACTAGTTAATAACCAAAACTCTTTTATTAAAAAGAAATTAATAAATTAATAAAGGTAATGGTACAAATTTTCCAAACCACTCATAACTTTTGGCAGTTAAATCCAAGGTTGTACATTGCTACAAAACTATTACCTTTTTTTATAGCACTAAAATGCAAGGTCGTTCATGGCTGCCAAGCTACTATCTGTTTTTATATAAAGTCTCATGTCAAAACAAGACAAAATTATTCTAAAACTAAAACCAAACAAACACATTTTAAGTAGAAGTGTCACAAAAAAAATATCAAACACATTTTAAGGAAGAAGTATCATAAAAAAAACCAAAATCAATTGACCTCAAAAATGTCATACCATCGTCACAAACATTGATATTTTCTAAATCATCAACCTATCTAGTTTCATCTTTCTTCCCATTAGGATTGAAATTTGGTACAGTAATAGAAAATATTTAAAAAATTATGTAATATTTAAAAGATTAAGTAATTCTTTAAATATCACAACAACACCAACTCTTCTGCTACCAAAATAATACTCTCAATAGCGTTTGAGTATAATTGAACCATACATAATAATTTTAACCAGTACGAACGCACGGGTTTTTGACTAGTTAATAACCAAAACTCTTTTAATAAAAAGAAATTAATAAATTAATAAAGGTAATGGTACAAATTTTCCAAACCACTCATAACTTTTGGCAGTTAAATCTAAAGTTGTTCATGGCTACCAAACTATTACCTGTTTTTATAGCACTAAAATGCAAGGTCGTTCATGGCTGCCAAGCTATTATATGTTTTTATATAAAGTCTAATGTCAAAACAAGACATAATTATTCTAAAACATAAACAAAACATACACATTTTAAGTAGAAGTCTCACAAAAAAAATATAAAACACATTTTAAGGTAGAAGTGTCACAAAAAAAAACAAAATCATTTGACCTCAAAAAAGTCATATCATCGTCACCAATATGGATATTTTGTAAATCATCAACCTATCTAGTTTCATCTTTCTTCCCTTAAGGATTAAAATGTGGTCCTGTAATAAAAAATATTTAAAAGATTATGTAATATTTAAAAGATTTTGTAATTTTTTAAATATCACAACAACACCAACTCTTCTGCTACAAAAATATTGCTCTCTATAACGTTTGAGTATAATTGAACCATACATAATAATTTTAACCAGTACGAACGGACGGGTTTTTGACTAGTTAATAACCAAAACTCTTTTAATAAAAAGAAATTAATAAATTAATAAAGGTAATGGTACAAATTTTCCAAACCACTCATAACTTTTGGCAATTAAATCTGAAGTTGTTCATGGCTACCAAAATATTACCTGTTTTTATAGGCAAAGTTGTTCATGACTGCCAAGCTACTATCTGTTTTTATATAAAGTCTCAAGTCAAAACAAGACAAAATTATTCTAAAACTAAAACAAAACAAACACATTTTAAGTAGAAGTCTCACAAGAAAAATATAAAACACATTTTAAGGTAGAAGTGTCACAAAAAAAAACAAAATCAATTGACCTCAAAAAAGTCATACCATCGTCACCAACATTGATATTTTCTAAATCATCAACCAATCTAGTTTCATCTTTTTTCCCTTAAGGATTGAAATGTGGTCCTGTAATAGAAAATATTTAAAAGATTATGTAATATTTAAAAGATTATGTAACTTTTTAAATATCACAAGGTAATGGTACAAATTTTCCAAACCACTTATAACTTTTGGATGTTAAATCCAAAGTCGTTCATGCCTACCAAAATATTACCTGTTTTTATAGCACTAAAACGCAAACTTTTTCATGATTGCCAAGCTACTATCTGTTTTTATATAAAGTCTCATGTCAAAACAAGACAAAATTATTCTAAAACTAAAACCAAACAAACGCATTTTAAGTAGAAGTGTCACAAAAGAAATATAAAACAAATTTTAAGGTAGAAGTGTCACAAAAAAACCAAAATCAATTGACCTAAAAAAAGTCATACCGTCGTCACCAACATTGATATTTTCTAAATCATCAAGCTATCTAGTTTCATCTTTCTTCTCATTAGGATTAAAATGTGGTCCTGTAATAGAAAATATTTAAAATATTATGTAATATTTAAAAGATTATGTAATTTTTTAAATATCACAACAACACCAACTCTTCTGATACCAAAGTATTGCTCTCAATAGCGTTTGAGTATAATTGAACCATACATAATAATTTTAACCAGTACGAACGCACGGGTTTTTGACTAGTTAATAACCAAAACTCTTTTATTAAAAAGAAATTAATAAATTAATAAAGGTAATGGTACAAATTTTCCAAACCACTCATAACTTTTGGCAGTTAAATCCAAAGTTGTACATTGCTACCAAACTATTACCTTTTTTTTATAGCACTAAAATGCAAGGTCGTTCATGGCTGCCAAGCTACTATCTGTTTTTATATAAAGTCTCATGTCAAAACAAGACAAAATTATTCTAAAACTAAAACCAAACAAACACATTTTAAGTAGAAGTGTCACAAAAAAAATATCAAACACATTTTAAGGAAGAAGTATCATAAAAAAACCAAAATCAATTGACCTCAAAAAAGTCATACCATCGTCACAAACATTGATATTTTCTAAATCATCAACCTATCTAGTTTCATCTTTCTTCCCATTAGGATTGAAATTTGGTACAGTAATAGAAAATATTTAAAAAATTATGTAATATTTAAAAGATTAAGTAATTCTTTAAATATCACAACAACACCAACTCTTCTGCTACCAAAATAATACTCTCAATAGCGTTTGAGTATAATTGAACCATACATAATAATTTTAACGACGAGCATACGGGTTTTGACTAGTTAATAACCAAAACTCTTTTAATAAAAAGAAATTAATAAATTAATAAAGGTAATGGTACAAATTTTCCAAACCACTCATAACTTTTGGCAGTTAAATCCAAAGTTGTTCATGGCTACCAAACTATTACCTGTTTTTATAGCACTAAAATGCAAGGTCGTTCATGGCTGCCAAGCTATTATATGTTTTTATATAAAGTCTAATGTCAAAACAACACAAAATTATTCTAAAACATAAACAAAACATACACATTTTAAGTAGAAGTCTCACAAAAAAAATATAAAACACATTTTAAGGTAGAAGTGTCACAAAAAAAAACAAAATCATTTGACCTCAAAAAAGTCATATCATCGTCACCAATATGGATATTTTGTAAATCATCAACATATCTAGTTTCATCTTTCTTCCCTTAAGGATTAAAATGTGGTCCTGTAATAAAAAATATTTAAAAGATTTTGTAATTTTTTAAATATCACAACAACACCAACTCTTCTGCTACAAAAATATTGCTCTCTATAACGTTTGAGTATAATTGAACCATACATAATAATTTTAACCAGTACGAACGGACGGGTTTTTGACTAGTTAATAACCAAAACTCTTTTAATAAAAAGAAATTAATAAATTAATAAAGGTAATGGTACAAATTTTCCAAACCACTCATAACTTTTGGCAATTAAATCCAAAGTTGTTCATGGCTACCAAAATATTACCTGTTTTTATAGGCAAAGTTGTTCATGACTGCCAAGCTACTATCTGTTTTTATATAAAGTCTCAAGTCAAAACAAGACAAAATTAATCTAAAACTAAAACAAAACAAACACATTTTAAGTAGAAGTCTCACAAGAAAAATATAAAACACATTTTAAGGTAGAAGTGTCACAAAAAAAAACAAAATCAATTCACCTCAAAAAAGTCATACCATCGTCACCAACATTGATATTTTCTAAATCATCAACCTATCTAGTTTCATCTTTTTTCCCTTAAGGATTGAAATGTGGTCCTGTAATAGAAAATATTTAAAGATTATGTAATATTTAAAAGATTATGTAACTTTTAAATATCACAAGGTAATGGTACAAATTTTCCAAACCACTTATAACTTTTGGATGTTAAATCCAAAGTCGTTCACTACCAAAATATTATTTATAGCACTAAACGCAAACTTTTCATGATTGCCAAGCTACTATCTTTTTATATAAAGTCTCATGTCAAAACAAGACAAAATTATTCTAAAACTAAAACCAAACAAACGCATTTTAAGTAGAAGTGTCACAAAAAAAATATAAAACAAATTTTAAGGTAGAAGTGTCACAAAAAAACCAAAATCAATTGAACTAAAAAAAGTCATACCATCGTCACCAACATTGATATTTTCTAAATCATCAAGCTATCTAGTTTCATCTTTCTTCTCATTAGGATTAAAATGTGGTCCTGTAATGGAAAATATTTAAAATATTATGTAATATTTAAAAGATTATGTAATTTTTTAAATATCACAACAACACCAACTCTTCTGCTACCAAAGTATTGCTCTCAATAGCGTTTGAGTATAATTGAACCATACATAATAATTTTAACCAGTACGAACGCACGGGTTTTTGACTAGTTAATAACCAAAACTCTTTTATTAAAAAGAAATTAATAAATTAATAAAGGTAAATGGTACAAATTTTCCAAACCACTCATAACTTTTGGCAGTTAAATCCAAAGTTGTTCATTGCTACCAAACTATTACCTTTTTTTATAGCACTAAAATGCAAGGTCGTTCATGGCTGCCAAAACAAAACAAAATTATTCTAAAACTAAAACCAAACAAACACATTTTAAGTAGAAGTGTCACACAAAAAATATCAAACACATTTTAAGGAAGAAGTGTCATAAAAAAACCAAAATCAATTGACCTCAAAAAAGTCATACCATCGTCACAAACATTGATATTTTCTAAATCATCAACCTATCTAGTTTCATCTTTCTTCCCATTAGGATTGAAATTTGGTACTGTAATAGAAAATATTTAAAAAATTTTGTAATATTTAAAAGATTAAGTAATTCTTTAAATATCACAACAACACCAACTCTTCTGCTACCAAAATAATACTCTCAATAGCGTTTGAGTATAATTGAACCATACATAATAATTTTAACCAGTACGAACGCACGGGTTTTTGACTAGTTAATAACCAAAACTCTTTTAATAAAAAGACATTAATAAATTAATAAAGGTAGTGGTACAAATTTTCCAAACCACTCATAACTTTTGGCAGTTAAATCCAAAGTTGTTCATGGCAACCAAACTATTACCTGGTTTTATAACACTAAAATGCAAGGTTGTTCATGGCTGCCAAGCTACTATCTGTTTTTATATAAAGTCTCATGTCAAAACAAGACAAAATTATTCTAAAACTAAAAGCAAACAAACACGTTTTAAGTAGAAGTTTCACAAAAAAAATATAAAACACATTTTAAGGTAGAAGTGTCACAAAAAATCCAAAATCAATTGACCTCAAATAAGTCATATCATCTTCACCAACATTGATATTTTCTAAATCATCAAGCTATCTAGTTTCATCTTTCTTCCCATTAGGATAGAAATGTGGTCCTGTAATAGAAAATATTTGAAATATTATGTAATATTTAATAGGTTATGTAATTTTTTAAATATCACAACAACACCAACTCTTCTGCTACCAAAGTATTGCTCTCAATAACGTTTGAGTATAATTGAACCATACATAATAATTTTAACCAGTACGAACGCACGGGTTTTTGACTAGTTAATAACCAAAACTATTTTAATAAAAAGAAATTATTAAATTAATAAAGGTAATGGTACAAATTTTCCAAACCACTCATAACTTTTGTCAGTTAAATCCAAAGTTGTTCATGGCTACCAAAATATTACCTGTTTTTATAGCACTAAGATGCAAATTTTTCATGACTGCCAAGCTACTATCTGTTTTTATATAAATTCTCATGTCAAAATGAGACAAAATTATTCTAAAACTAAAACCAAACAAAAACATTTTAAGTAGAAGTGTCACAAAAAAAAATATAAAACACATTTTAAGGTAGAAGTGTCTCAATCCAAAATCAATTGATCTCAAAAAAGTCATACCATCGTCACCAACATTGATATTTTCTAAATCATCAACCTATCTAGTTTCATCTTTCTTCCCATTAGGATTGAAATGTGCTCCTGTAATAGAAAATATTTAAAAGATTATGTAATATTTAAAAGATTATGTAATTCTTTAAATATCACAACAACACCAACTCTTCTGCTACGAAAATAATACTCTCAATAGCGTTTGAGTATAATTGAACCATACATAATAATTTTAACCAGTACGAACGCACGGGTTTTTGACTAGTTAATAACCAAAACTCTTTTAATAAAAAGACGTTAATAAATTAATAAAGGTAATGGTACATATTTTCCAAACCACTCATAACTTTTGGCAGTTAAATCCAAAGTTGTTCATGGATACCAAACTATTACCTGTTTTTATAGCACTAAAATGCAAGGTCGTTCATGGCTGTCAAGCTACTATCTGTTTTTATATAAAGTCTCATGTCAAAACAAGACAAAAAATTTCTAAAACTAAAACCAAACAAACACATTTTAAGTAGAAGTTTCACAAAAAAAATATAAACACATTTTAAGGTAGAAGTGTCACAAAAACTCCAAAATCAATTGTACTCAAATAAGTCATACCATCTTCACCAACATTGATATTTTCTAAATCATCAATCTATCTAGTTTCATCTTTCTTCCCATTAGGATTGAAATGTGGTCCTGTAATAGAAAATATTTGAAATATTATGTAATATTTAATAGATTATGTAATTTTTTAAATATCACAACCACACCAACTCTTCTGCTACCAAAGTATTGATCTAAATAGCGTTTGAGTATAATTGAACCATACATAATAATTTTAACTAGTACGAACGCACGGGTTTTTCAATAGTTAATAACCAAAACTCTTTTAATAAAAAGAAACTAATAAATTAATAAAGGTAATGCTACAAATTTTCCAAACCACTCATAGCTTTTGGATGTTAAATCCAAAGTTGTTCATGGCTAACAAAATATTACCTGTTTTTATAGCACTAAGATGCAAAGTTTTTCATGACTGCCAAGCTACTATCTGTTTTTATATAAAGTCTCATGTCAAAACGAGACAAAATTATTCTAAAACTAAAACCAAACAAAAACCTTTTAAGTAAAAGTGTCACAAAAAAAATATAAAACACATTTTAAGGTAGAAGTGTCTCAAAAAATCCAAAATCAACTGACCTCAAAAAAGTCATACCATCTTCACCAACATTGATATTTTCTAAATCATCAATCTATCTAGTTTCATCTTTCTTCCCGTTAGGATTGAAATGTGGTCCTGTAATAGAAAATATTTGAAATATTATGTAATATTTAATAGATTATGTAATTTTTTAAATATCACAACAACACCAACTCTTCTGCTACCAAAGTATTGCTCTCAATAGCGTTTGAGTATAATTGAACCATACATAATAATTTTAACCGGTATGAACGCACGGGTTTTTCACTAGTTAATAACCACAACTCTTTTAATAATAAGAAGTTAATAAATTAATAAAGGTAATGGTACAAATTTTCCAAACCACTCATAACTTTTGGCAGTTAAATCCAAAGTTGTTCTTGGATTCCAAACTATTACCTGTTTTTAAAGCACTAAAATGCAAAGTTGTTCATGGCTGCCAAGCTACTATCTGTTTTTATATAAAGTCTCATGTCAAAACAAGACAAAATTATTCTAAAACTAAAACCAAACAAACGCATTTTAATTAGAAGTGTCACAAAAAAAAATATAAAACAAATTTTAAGGTAGAAGTGTCACAAAAAAACCAAAATCAATTGACCTAAAAAAAGTCATACCATCGTCACCAACATTGATATTTTCTAAATCATCAACCTATCTAGTTTCGTTTTTCTTCCCATTAGGATTGAAATGTGGTCCTGTAATAGAAAATATTTAAAATATTATGTAATATTTAAAAGATTATGTAATTTTTTAAATATCACATCAACACCAACTCTTCTGCTACCAAAGTATTGCTCTCAATAGCGTTTGAGTATAATTGAACCATACATAATAATTTTAACCAGTACGAACGCACGGGTTTTTGGCTAGTTAATAACCAAAACTCTTTTAATAAAAAGAAATTAATAAATTAATAAAGGTAATGGTACAAATATGCCAAACCACTCATAACTTTTGGCAGTTAAATCCAAAGTTGTTCATGGCTACCAAACTATTACCTGTTTTTATAGCACTAAAATGCAAGGTCGTTCATGGCTGCCAAGCTACTATCTGTTTTTATATCAAGTCTCATGTCAAAACAAGACAAAATTATTTTAAAACGAAAACAAAACAAACACATTTTAAGTAGAAGTCTCACAAAAAAAAATATAAAACACATTTTAAGGTAGAAGTGTCACAAAAAAAACAAAATCAATTGACCTCAAAAAATTCATACCATCGTCACCAACATTGATATTTTCTAAATCATCAACCTATCTAGTTTCGTTTTTCTTCCCATTAAGATTGAAATGTGGTCCTGTAATAGAAAATATTTAACAGATTATGTAACATTTAAAAGATTATGTAATTTTTTAAATATCACAACAACACCAACTCTTCTGCTACCAAAGTATTGCTCTCAATAGCGTTTGAGTATAATTGAACCATACATAATAATTTTAACCAGTACGAACGCACGGGTTTTTGACTAGTTAATAACCAAAACTATTTTAATAAAAAGAAATTATTAAATTAATAAAGGTAATGGTACAAATTTTCCAAATCACTCATAACTTTTGGCACTTAAATCAAAAGTTTTTCATGGCTACCATACTATTACCTATTTTTATAGCACTAAAATGCAAGGTTGTGCATTGCTGCCAAGCTACTATCTCTTTTTATATAAAGTCTCATGTCAAAACAAGACAAAGTTATTCTAAAACTAAAACCAAACAAACACATTTTAAGTAGAAGTGGCAAAAAAAACATATCAAACGCATTTTATGGTAGAAGTGTCAAAAAAACAAAATCAATTGACCTCAAAAAAGTCATACCATCGTCACCAACATTGATATTTTCTAACTCATCAACCTATGTAGTTTCATCTTTCTTCCCATTAGGATTGAAATGTGATCCTATAATAGAAAATATTTAAAAGATTATGTAATATTTAAAAGATTACATAATTTTTTAAATATCACAACAACACCAACTCTTCTGCTACCAAAATATGGCTCTCAATAGGGTTTGTGTATAATTGAACCATACATAATAATTTTAACCAGTACGAACGCACGGGTTTTTACTAGTGAATAACCAAAACTCTTTTAATAAAAAGAAATTAATAAATTGATAAAGGTAATGGTACAAATTTTCCAACCCACTCATAACTTTTGGCAGTTAAATCTAAAGTTGTTCATGGCTAGGAAACTATTACCTGTTTTTATAGCACTAAAATGGAAGGTTGTTCATGGCTGCCAAACTACTATCTGTTTTTATATAAAGTCTCATGTCAAAAAAAGACAAAGTTATGCTAAAACTAAAACCAAACAAACACATTTTAAGTAGAAGTGTCACAAAAAAAATATCAAACACATTTTAAGGTAGAAGTGTCACAAAAAAACAAAATCAATTGACCTCAAAAAAGTAATACCATCGTCACCAACATTGATATTTTCTAACTTATCAACCTATGTAGTTTCATCTTTCTTCCCATTAGGATTGAAATGTGATCCTGTAATAGAATTTTTTTAAAAGATTACGTAATTTTTTAAATATCACAACAACACCAACTCTTCTGCTACCAAAATATTGCTCTCAATAGCGTTTGAGTATAATTGAACCATACATAATAATTTTAAACGCACGGGTTTTTGACTTGTTAATAACCAAAACTCTTTTAATAAAAAGAAATTAATAAATTAATAAAGGTAATGGTACAAATTTTCCAAACCACTCATAACTTTTGGTAGTTAAATCTAAAGTTGTTCATGGCTACCAAACTATTACCTGTTTTTATAGCATTAAAATGGAAGGCTGTTGCCAAGCTACTATCTATTTTTATATAACGTCTCATGTCAAAACAAGACAAATTTATTCTCAAACTAAAACCAAACAAACACATTTTAAGTAGAAGTATCACAAAAAAAATATCAAACACATTTTAAGGTAGAAGTGTCACAAAAAAACAAAATCAATTGACCTCAAAAAAGTCATACCATCGTCACCAACATTGATATTTTCTAACTCATCAACCTATGTAGTTTCATCTTTCTTCCCATTAGGATTGAAATATGATGCTGTAATAGAAAATATTTAAAAGATTATGTAATATTTAATAGATTACGTAATTTTTTAAATATCACAACAACACCAACTCTTCTGCTACCAAAATATTGCTCTCAATAGCGTTTGAGTATAATTGAACCATACATAATAATTTTAACCAGTACGAACGCACGGGTTTTTGACTAGTTAATAACCAAAACTCTTTTAATAAAAAGAAATTAATAAATTAATAAAGGTAATGATACAAATTTTCCAAACCACTCATAACTTTTGGCAGTTAAAACCAGGTTGATCATGGCTAATATGTATTATCTCTTGTACTTTTACACATTTCTTAATATGTATTTCATGCAGAAAGATATATTCATTAAAGAGAGAGACCAATTTCATTAGAAACATAGACCTTTTAAAGTCATAATAAAATTTTATATAGATCGACTCAACAGAATAATTATTATCATTTAACATAATGGAAATTCAAGATTTTTAGTGCTAGACGAACCCTGGGGGAATATCGGACTACTACTATATTTTGTTACTCGAGTCCACTGGCTACAACAATTGAAATGGTTACAAGAGTTGGTCAGCTGCCAACATGATGAACAACCTATTCCTAAAACCCCAACTTCATCTTCTTCCATTTCCATCCAAACTCCTCTTCTCTCACACTCACAACCCTTCTCTTCTCCGCATCCCAAACTTCTCCTCTACCACCACCACCACTACAGTCTCTTACGGACCTTCCCTCCACAAAGGCCCCACCCAATCCCAATCCCCTCATCTCCAAAACGACGCCGTCCTTCACGAACAAACCTTCACCAGAGTCTTCGACCTAGCCGCTCTCCGTGTCCCTTCTGCCGACTGCTTCGCCCTCGAAAACCGCCTCCGAGGCCACCTCCTCAACTGGCCTCGTGTCCGCAACATCGCTCGTGTCCCCGGCGACGAAATTGACCCTGCCATTGCTCCCCTATTAGAAGAGGGAAAATCAAAATCTCTGGAGAAAGACGACGACGTTTTGACCCCTGTATTGTACCGTGATAAGCTTGCCAAAACGTTTAACACTAAAGGATATGTTAAGTTTCGGAACCTGGCCAAGATTTCGAGGCCCAGTAGGAATAGGAAGAAGAAGAAGGATGGGGAGGTGGAGAAGTTGGTTGAAGGTGAAGAGAATAAGCGTGTTGGGAGGAATGGTTTTGTTGCGGTTGAGGTTGTTGAGGAAGGAGGGAATGTTGATGAGGGTTTGAGGAACTTGCTTGGTGAAGAGTTTGGGAGTAGCAAGTGGAGGGGTTCCACGAGGTTGTTGCTTTTAGATGAAAGCTATGCGGATTGTGGTGTGGAGGAGTTGCCTGAGGCAATAAAGGTGCCTTTTCTGTGAGTTTTCAGTTCCATAAGTTTTGTATACACAATTTTTCCATCTGCTGTAGTATTTTAGCTTCACATTTAGTATTGTGTATGTTTAGTTTCACGGTTGGAGCACTTAGAATTGATTTTGGTATGTTTGGTTGCCCTTTGAGTATACATAATTGATTCTGCTTTTTAGAATTGATTCTAATTGAAGTTAGGATTTGTAGCTTTTGAGTCTAAACGTGATTTTAAAAGTGAAATTTACTGTTCAACTCACTTTTTATCCAAACATAAATCATTTTATCTTCAAGTCACTTTTAGCCCGAATCAATTTTACGTAATCAATATACCAAGAATCAGTTTTTCTTGCTTTTTGCTTAGCTTTAATGTGAAGAAGAACATTGACGATTATAACGATGAAACTTGTTCAGAAACTATAACCGTGGTAACTATTGTTGTCTTTGAGCTTGTCACACCAAACAGCACTGTTCTGACAGACAGGTTAGATTGCAATTGAAAATGTTTTGTTATAACCTGATAAGGTTGTTGATGAAAGTCATGAAAACCTTTTGCCACTTCAGAAACTTTATAATTGTTGATAAAGCCATTAGAATTTTCTTTTATTCTGAAAGCCCGTTTACACCAAGTGGCCTATCCGTTAGAAGGTAGAGAAACCAATGTCCAAGTGCCTTTTTTTATTTATTAGGAATTCATGTTTACTCGTCATACCAGCAGCTCACTTATGGCTAGGTGACTAGCCAAGGCTGATTTTGCTGTTAAAGATTTTACTTGAGCGAGGATTAGGATGGAATTGAGTTTAGGGCTGTAAGTTTTAGACTTAGACTGTTTTTGTGTTGGATGTATTTGTATGGTGATCTGCATGATTTTAGGGTTCAATAGAATACAGTTGTGGTCTTGTCAAGGTTTGAATATTTTGTGCTGGACTTACTGAGTTAGTATAATTTTTACAGTAGGAGTAATCACTGGAACAGTAGATGAAGTGAGACTAAACGATTAAGTGATGGCAGTATAATTTTGAATAGGAAACATAGAGTCATAGGGAAACCGGGCTCATTGAAGCTTTCATCTTTGGAGATGTAAGTTTTTCCATTTTCTGCTAGACATTTATAGCCTCTGTGATGTTGAGTACTCTAGAAATATACATTCTTGTGACCTGAAATTCGGTTTGTGAGATTCGTAAGGTCTACATAATGGATAGTAGTCACAACCAAAAAGTTTAAGAAATGCGTAATCTGGAAGTGTTTGATAGACCTTGGAAGTGCACGGTACTTGAAATTGCAGAGAGGCTGTAGGGTATCTGTTTATATGATAAACAGCGATAAGATTGATTCCTGAAATTGTAAGCGAGAGAGATAGTGACCAGCAAGGCGAGTTTCAATTCCACCTCTTGTCTGTGTTATTCCTTCAATAACACTGTTATGGTGGTATGTGGCCAAATTTGAGGAACACTTGGCAATGGGCAGAATTGCTGCTGCTCACCACATCCTCTGCTGCTGCAACTGTGACCACCACATCAGGACCCGAACCTGATTTCTGTGTTTGTAATACTGGCTGACGGTATTCCGGCTGACATGTTTTGCTTATGGTTCTCTTGATTCTCGTGCAAGAAGGTATTCAATTTGCAGCAGCTCAATTTTGCAGCTGATAAGGGTCTGTTTGGTTCAAATGAGGGGAGGGGAGGGGAGAAATTTTAATGGAGGGATGGGAAGGGGAAAGGAGGGAAGAAATTTTTTTAAATTATGTATATGTTTGGTTCAAAAGAGGGGAGGGGAAGGATTTTGATTAAAAATATGTTTGGTTCACAAGGGGAGGGGAGGGATTTTAATAATAATTTACATTTTTATCCTTATGATTTTGTATAAATGATACGATAATGAAAGGTAAAAACTTGTCTTAAATATTTTTTAGAAAAAATATTTGTAATATTGAGTGATTAAAAGATCATAATTTATCACATAACGTTAAAAAAATTGAGTATACTAGATTTTATATTATAACTCTCGACACAAAATAAACTATGTGTTGATAACAATTTTTAAATATATAAAATAACTTATTATTAAATATTATATATCTTACAATATAATAAAAAAATAAAATGAATGGTCTAAATTTTATATATAAAATTATAATAAAATATATAACAAAATTAAAAAAAAAACTAACATAAATAAACATAAAAATAAAAAACTATAAAAATAATAATAAATTGTAGTTATTATAATTTATAAAAAATTAAAAAAAAATTAAAATTGAAGAATAGTTATAATAAATTGATGGAGACAATAGATAAAAATCACAAAAGAAAGAGAAGCAGGAGCGCGAATGAAAATAATAATTTTGCAATACTAAAATTAAACTGAGGATATTTTAGTAAATATCTTAATTTATTAAAGATTAAAACTCACTTTTCCTCCCCTCCCCTCCGAATCCCCCGATTTGAGGGGACGCAAAAAGTGTGATTTGGAGGGATTTTGCTCTCCTCCTCTCCCCTCCTAAAAAATGAACCAAACACATTTCATTTGAAATATTCCCTCCCTTCCCCTCCATCTACCTCGAACCAAACACACCCTAAAAGTGACTAGTGCATCATATTCAGGTGGTAGTCCTTGCAAGATCACATTAATTTGTTCTTGAGATGGCATTGGGTCACGGGTCACCAGTTGCAAACAGAATTTTTTATACCTTTGATTTTAAGGAGAAATTGTGAGATTGACCGATTAGATTTTTTGCTCTGCTGCACTGGCTCTGCATGCATTTGGTTATGAAAATATCTATGAATATTGTCCCATGGCTCTAGGCGAGGATTGGGCTTGTAATTGTAATTAAAGAATGTAACTGAGAAGGCAGAAGTTGATCTTGCTATTCCCAAGATGATTAAACTTCACTTGGGTTGTTCATGTCTTTCTTGTGAGGAACCTGAGAGCGATTTGAGGGTTGATGAGAAAATGCTGAACCTGCGAGACTATATCACTTGTTCAATTTGTTCTTTCCACATTAGTAAATGCCATCCAACTTCTCAGAAACTGTTATGTCAGAAGGTGAGCTTATGGGAAATTAATGATGATTCTAATACATGTAGTGTAATTTTACATTGAACAATTGCCAATTAACCTTAATTTCAAAATTTATTACATAATGTACTATTTATCTGATGTTGGATATCTCCTTGTTATTATATGTTCTATCTCTAAGTTTCAAATGGGAATAATTCCATTATTCCTTTTTTTTCTTTTCAAATCATGAAAGTTTGTTTTATATGTTTGTTTGGTTGGCACCTAAAATTTCAAATCTTCACTTATAACTTGTTCATATTTTCATCGTGTCTAGGCTGTCTTGAAGGAGTATGCAGAAAAAAGCACCACCTTGACTTTTGAGCTAGTTAGATGCAAGTTAACACTGTTTTATGATTACTGGCAGATGAATGAGGTATATTATACCAAAGGACGCACTTGTTTACACATAATTTGTGTTATAGTGTCTCTACTATTCTACATTTTTCATATGTAAAATATGTTTCTCTATCGTGATGAAAAATATTTTTGACTATCTTGATTAACATCTCTAGAACATGTACTTCAAGTCAAAGGAATATGGTATTTGTGTTTCATTCTAATTTAAATTTTTTAGGCCAAGTCCAAGTCTGATGGTTATATGTACTAAATTTCAAATTTAAACTTGTATTTATATATGATGCTTCAAAACATGCTTGATTTTTTCTTTCTTTGATGCTTGTTATTGGACTTCAAGTTGTATGGAAAATAAAAGATTATCAGTCATGTCTGATTTTTGCAGATCTTGGAGGCCTTGCTGCCTGAGGGTATGGTTGTTCCTACAGCTTTTGAAACTGTTGGTCATATTGCGCACCTGAATTTGAAAGAGGAACATTTACCATACAAGAACGTTATAGCAAAGGTTCTACTTTTAGAAATATTGTTGGTTACCATGCTAAGTGCGTGATATTAAAAATATATTTCAAATTCTCATGTGTTTATATATGAAAGGCTACCTTCATATTCAGGTTGTGCTGGATAAAAATAAACCAAAGATACAGACAGTTGTGAACAAGATTGACTCCATTCATAATGAGTACAGGACCATGCAGCTCGAGGTTTTAGCAGGAAACCACTCTCTTGTGACTACATTAGCTGAGAATGGACTTCGCTTTCATGTTGACTTAGCAACAGTGTATGCTCTTTTTCTATAACCGGCTAATATAACAGTTTATAGGTCTGCCTTAGGCTTACCTATATCTTTATATCCTTTCATGAATTTTGCTTAATACTGTCTAGGTTATATCTTAATTGGATTCTCTGATTTATGTTTGTGTGTGTAACTCTATTGTAGCTTGTAGCAGCTTTTACACCCTCCTAAAACCACATGTAGTCTTGAAGTGTTTAAGGGACATAACATTTTGGGTTTTTAACCCATGAGCCATCTTTACCAAGTTGGGTTACGCGACACACCTCATTTTTTATTTTACTTTGCTATATCCGTCAAGGCCACTGCAGGTGCCTCTGGTGCCTTACAAATGCACAGCTTCCTTGGCCCGCTAAAAAAATGCAGCACCATACGAAGTGTATACCAGGCGACAAATTAAGGATATTCTAGGGGTGGATCTGTTGTTTTTGTAGAAAAGGATATTGGTGATAAAATGTATATTATTATGAAGGAAAACTCCTTTTATAGTAGAGAAAATACAAAGTAACTCCTTTATTTTAGGAGTGAAATAATGACTCTTAAATAAGAAAATAAATAATATTAAATAACAAATATTTCAACACCCCCCCTCAAGTTGGTGCATAGATGTCAATCATGCCCAACTTGCTGATCAAGTATTCAAACGTTGTTCTTCCCAAACTTTTGGTCAATATATCAGTGGTCTGTTGATTGGAAGGGATAAATGGCAAGCAGAGAGTATCAGAGTCAATTTTTTCTTTGATGAATCGACGTATGATCTCGATATGTTTTGTACGATCATGTTGAACCGGATTATGAGCTATGCTTATAGCTGCCTTGTTGTCACAGTACAATTTCAATGGAGGTTCTACTTCTACCTTCAGTTCTTTTAGACTCTGAGAATCCACATACCTTCACAAATTCCTTGGGCCATTGCTCTAAACTCAGCTTCAGCACTACTTCTTGCAACTACTCCTTGTTTTTTGCTTCTCCAAGTCACTACGATCCCCCACACATATGTGCAATAACCTGAAGTTGATTTTCTATCAATAATGGACCCTGCCCAATCTGCATCAGTGAATATTGCCACATTTTTATCATTGGTACTCTTGAAGAATAACCCTTTTCCAGGAGTTGCTTTTAAGTATCTCAAGATTTTGTTCACAGCTTCAAGGTGTTCTTCATATGGTGCATGCATGAATTGACTCACAACACTAAGAGAAAGCAATGTCGGGAGTATGAGCCAAATATATTAATTTTTCAACCAACCTCGATATCTTCCGGTCAATGGTGTCCCTTTTCCCAAAGTTTGGCACTTTGGTCCATCGTGTATGCTTACAACCACTCATACATCTCTTGTAGGAGATCAAGAACATATTTTCTTTGAGAAACAACAATTCCTTTATTTGACCTTGCTACTTACATGCCAAGGAAATACTTGAGGGGACCCAATTCTTTGATTTCAAAATCTGCGGCTAAGTTTCTTTTTAATCTCTCTATTTCTATCTCATCATTACCTATAAGAATAATATCATCAACATAGACTATCAAAATAGTTATCGTTCCATTTTGACCTGACTTTGTGAATAAAGTATGATCTGCTTGTCCTTGAGTATATTCCTGTTTCTTCACAGACTGAGTAAACTTTTCAAACCAAGCTCTCGGAGATTGTTTCAACCCATACAAGGACTTCTTTAGTTTACACACCTGGAACCCAAAGGTTTCTTCAAAACCTGGCGGACAATCCATATATACTTCTTCTAAATCACCATTGAGAAAGACATTTTTGACATCTAACTGATGGAGAGGCCAGTCTAAGTTAGCAGCAAGGGATAAGAGTATTCTGATTGTGTTAAGCTTTGCAACAGAAGCAAATGTCTCTGAGTAATCTATGCCATAGGTCTGAGTGAATCCTTTAAACCAATCGAGCTTTGTACCTTCCGATTGATCCATCAGAATTGTACTTTATTGTGAACACCCACTTACATCCCACAGTTCTTTTACTTGCCGGCAGAGTTGTGGCACTCCAAGTTTTATTCTTTTCAAGAGCTTTCATCTCCTCAAAAACAACTTCCTTCCACTTTGGTATTTCTAGAGCCTCTTGTACATTCTTAGGAATTTTGACACTAGATAGATTAGAAGTAAATGCAGCAGGGAAACAAGTTTGAATATGATACGAAGTTAGACAAAGGGTGTCTAGTACATGACCTACCTGACTTCCTAAAGGCTATGGGAACATTAAGATCAGTATATTGTTTCCTAAGTTCTACAGGGACATCAAAGTCGGTATATAGAGAATCAGGATCAAGGAGAGATTTACCTGTCTGAGTCGGTTGACTTTCACTCGGTTCAGATTCTTGGCTGAGCTGAGGAATAGGGTCTTCTACTACTTGATCATTGTTTCTTCTGACATAAATTTTGTCTTTCCAAATTGGATTTCCTTCCTCAAATCTCTTTTCTGTTTCATTATAAGGATCTTTTTCTGGTGCATTTTGATTAATTTCAGAAAAAATATTTGTTTGATCTTTGTTTTGATTTGTTGCCTTGAATTCTGATTGATCCTTACTCATGGAAGGAGTAAGTTCATCTAATTTTTTCAAGGCATTTTCTTTAGGTGCAGATGTACATGGAACAAAATTATGTGATATATACACATCTTCTGAGATAATTAAATTTTCAAACAATTCAAGAGAATCTTCCTTAGTTTTCCCCCCCTGAAGATGATCATTACCAAAAAAAGGTTTGTTTTCAAAAAAAGTAACATTCATTGTTACAAATATTTTCTTTGTATTAGGATCAAAAGATTTATAACTTTTTTTGAGAAGATGAATACCCAATAAAAACACATTTGATTGCACGGGGTTCAAGTTTACCAAGATGCTTGTGTTCGTGAATAAAAGTTGTGCATCCAAATATTTTAAGTGGTAAATCAGATAGAACTAAAGCAATTGGAAAATATTTCAAGAAACTTTGCAAAGGAGTTTGGAATTTCAAAACACGGGATGGCATACGGTTTATTAAATGTGCAGCTGTCAAGACAGCTTCACCCCATAAATATTTAGGGACATTGGTAGAGAAGAGTAGTGCTCGTGCAACTTCAAGAAACTGCGGATTTTTCCTCTCTGCAATCCCATTTTGTTGGGGTGAGTTAACACATGAACATTGATGCACAATTCCATTTTCAAGAAAAAAAATTTCAACCATTTTATTAAAAAATTCAGTACCATTATCAGTTCTAAACACTTGTATTTGGGTGTTAAACTGTGTCTGCACCAATTTACCAAAGTTTTGAATTATTTGACCTACCTCAGATTTTTCTTTTAACAAGTATACCTAACAAAGTCTAGTATGATCATCTCTGAAAGTTATAAACCATTTTTTGTTGGATAGAGTACTTGTTCGATTAGGTCCCCAAACATCACTATGAATCATTGAAAAAGATTTTGAAGGTTTATAAGATTGAATTGGAAAAGAACTTCGATGATGTTTAGCAAACTCACAAACCTCACTTTGAAGTGAAGAAATGTCTTGTTCAACAACAAGTTTAAGAAACAATGAACTTAAATATTCAAAACTAGGGTGGCCTAACCTTAAAATGCCACAACATAATGTCATTCTTATTATTTGAAACAAAAAAGGATTTAACAGAAGAAAAACTTATTGGTCCAAATTGATGTCTGGTTTGTTGTTCATCTTCCAAGTAGTAGAGTCCACCTCAGCAGTGCCAATCGTCCTCCCCCGAGATCAAATCCTGAAATGCACAATGAGTATCAAAGAAATGAGCTTGGCAGTTTTTATTTTTGGTTAGCTTACTAACAGATAATAAGTTGCAAGACAAATTTGGGACATGTAACACATCTTGGATGGTTAGAAAGGGAGACAAAACAATTGAACCTTTTCCTGCCACAACTGAAAGAGAGCCATCAGCTATTTTAAGTTTAGAATTTCCTACACATGGTTTATATGAAGAAAATAAACTGGATTCACCGTCATATGATCAGTGGCTCCAGAATCAACGATCCATGTACAATTAGGAATGACACTAAAATGGGCTGATTTTGGGAAGTTACCTTTCTGGGCTTATGGAGCACGAAGGTGTTTGAGACTCGAAGAGTTTGTACATTTGGTCTAGTTGTTCCTTAGTGAATGGAAATGCATTTGGGGAAGACTGTGGCTCTTGATTAGTAGTTGCTTGAAGTGCATGACCCTCGCCCTTCTTTTTCCAATTAGGAGGCTTTCCATGAATTTTCCAACAAGTCTCACGTGTGTGATAATAACGTTCGCAGTGATCACATCAGAGTTTACCATCTTTCTTACCATATTTCTTGTTGTCTTTATTGAAGTTGTTTGTGACAAGGGCAGAACCATCGGTTGCTGAGTTTGACTTTCCCATCATTACTCTTTGTCTAGCCTCCTCCCTTCTGATTTCTGAAAAAGTTTCTCGGATTGTTGGCAGCGGATTATTTCCAAGAATTCTACCTCTTACTTCATCGAGTTCCTTGTTGAGACCAACAAGAAAAATAAAGACGCGGTCGTTCTCCTGCGTCTTGATAAACTGAACACTGTCTTCAGTAGTACACCTCCAGTTATAATTATAGCACTGATCCAACTCCAACTCTTGCCAAAGGGCCATTAATTCATTATAGTAGGTAGTGACATCCATGTCATTCTGCTTTAAATTCCATAACTTTGATTTTAGATCATAAATTTGAGAGAAACTTTTAGTATCAGAGTAAGACAAGACAATTTTACAGCATCCCAAACATCTTTTGTCGTAGGCAGATACATATATGTTTTTCTCATGCCTACCTCCATAGTATCAATAAGCCAAGCAATAATAGAAGCGTTTTCAGATTTCCAGAACCTGTAATTAGGATGTGTTGTTGCAGGTACCGGAACATCACCAGTAAGAAAACCCAACTTCCCTTTGCCTTCTAGAATAAGTCGAACAGTTTGGGACCATTCAGCGTAGTTTGAGCATCCAGTTTCTGAACATTAACCTGAAGAGAGTTATTTTGACCTCCACCCCCTGAGTTACTGTAACCACCATCAAATGGGTAGCCGTAACCGGACCCAAAAAGGTTGTTGTTGGGATCACCTCTGCCATAACCGAACCCACCGTTAAAATTGTTGTTTGTCACGAAACTGGGTATTTCTGGCATGGTAAATCCACTTCCTCGGCCAAAATTATTGGTGCCGCCAGAATTGTTGTTGGCGCCGCCGCCGCCTCCACGACATCCGGGAGGAGGTGGTGTTTGGATAGGGTCCACCATAATTTAGATCGGTCGAGTCAGATAAAAGAACCGGTCATCAGAAAAAGATATGGAAAACCCTAATTAGGGAAAACTTTACGGTATCACCCTAACCCTAACAGAGCTCATGATACCATGTAGAAAATGATATTTGTGATAAAATGTATATTATTATGAAGGAAAAGAACTCCTTTTATAGGAGAGAAAATATAAAGTAACTCCTTTATTTTAGGAGTGATATAATGACTCTTAAATAAGAAAATAAATAATTATTAAATAAGAAATATTTCAACAGTTTTTTTATAGGTTGATATCACAAATCATGACCTATTCACGTGACAACAACTCCGATTGCTATGCCAAGGCTTCTTTTCTGTTCCTATAATATAAATATTGATAGCTTTTCTGATAAGAACAAAAAATAATGGAACAGAAATTGATAAGAACAAAAAGAATGGAACAGAAATGAAAAGATGAAAACAGAAATTTATGTAGATAATTTTGGAATATTACAACACAGGTTTTCGAGAGCCTGACTCTCCACAATTCAAATCCCTCCTAATTTTCCTGAATGGTTTCCTAATTCTGGTTTGCTTCTATTTATACTGCATTTAACATTTGTTCCTAATTAGCACAATTAAATCTGAAGGGTTGTGACTGTTAGATTTGATGCTGTTTGGTTCCAAAGGTTGCATCCTTTCGGGTGGGCGTGTCTGTTCACCAAGGGTCACGCCCCTTGATTCGCATCTTTTGATGCTGCACTCCTTGGGCATCGCTGCCCGCGGGTGTAAAGCTTGGTGATGGGTTGCCTAGGCTTTATCAATACCCCGCATCGCTGTCTACGGGTGTAAAACTTGGTGATGGGTGGCCTAGGCTTATCATTTTCCTTCATTTAGACTCGATCTCTTTCTTTCTCTACTTGTTTACACCAGTAGCTTAGTGGTCAGTTAATCCATTGATGTGTATTGATACATGAATTCATGTATGATATAAAAGAAAAAATCCCGCCAACCAGTAATTTTTCTTTCTACAATTTAGTTCATTTGTGTCATTGAGTGTATATTGGTATATTTGTCTCAAAAGTCACACTGTATCTTACTGCTCTTGTCATCTCCATATCTCTGCCAGTGTTTTCAAATTACTGCTAAGGCCGATTCATTGCCAGCTGGCGTACAGTGCCCGACATATTATATTTTCCATGTTTCTGCCATTGGCCACAACACCATATTTATATGGTGGAATTCTGGCTTGCCACCATAATTGTTGCGTACCCGTGTCGCCACAACTTATAGAATATAAAGGAAACGGATTCAAATACACAAATACTGGAATAATGATGTATTATTTCTGTAAATGGAAAGAAAACTAAAGTATGAATATCCTAATGCCCACAGGGCGAAGCTCCTACAGAGAACAATATTCTGTCCATAACTACACAATGATTTCCCCAAAGATACCTTCTATAACTAACTATCCTTTCTCTAATTTTCCTCTCTGGATGACTTCCAAATGGGCCTAACAATAATCCACCATTTTTTCATCTATAACACGACTAGTTTCCTGACATCATTAAGAGCCCTGACAGCTTAATACTCTGTTATTTATAGCATATGTGTTTTGCTTTTGTGGGTGCTAAGATAGTTTTCCCCCTTCAAAATATAAGTAATCAAATCATGAGTTGTTTCAACTAAGAATTTAGATGAGTAGTGAGCTCCATGGTTACATTTATCAGTTGAAAATGGTGTACTCAGAGTTCTGGAATCTGGATGAGATCTCCGTCAATTCTCTGTATCCCTCTTTTCATTTGTATATAATTTTTCAGCTCTAAATCGATGTGACAAAGCTATGAACCTGGATAGATGGTTTGAACCTTTTGAACTCTATTGTTTCATCTGAATCAATGTGGTTACACTTTTCAAGCTCATATTGATTACTCCCCCAGTCTCATAAAAATGTCTTATTTGTATTTTTTCTATGTCTCAAAATAAATGTCTCTTTAGAATACCAATACAACATTTATTATTTTTTCCCACTACTAATACTATACCCTTATTTAGTAACTTTCACGTTTTTTAACTACTCCACTAACTATAATAAATAAGAGTGTTTTAGTAAATGATACTAATCTTTTTTATTAAAATCAACACATTTAATCATTTCCATATGAGACGGAGAGAGTGTAGCATATGTTCTCATGACTCGTCATTCGATGGATCTGTAATCTAAAGTCTGGAATAAATACAATTTATAATTTGGTTTTGAAACATCAAAGTATACTCTAAAAAGAGGAAATTACAAGTGAGAAAAGAGTCAATTATCACTTTTGTTTCTCGCCTTTCTATGCAGATACTGGAACTCTAGGCTGGGTACTGAAAGACAAAGACTTCTGAGTGGCTTTACACGTGATGATGTTGTCTGTATGTCTCTTACTACTGCCACCCATTCAGATTATAATACTATCCTACTTGTGTTATATATTCACATTCCATTGTCTTCTAATTATTTCTCTCAAAATGCTGATTGTGGGATTTGACTGGATTGAGAACCTGATGTGTCATACTGATGACATGGTAATAAAGATTTGGTTTTGTTTGCTGTTGGGGTGTGAATATAGAAAAAATAATTGCTGTTTGAGCTTCTAATATATATATATATTTATCAACGTGCATATATTGTAGAGAAACTTTTTGATATTTGTAGATGTTGGGATATACAGGGTTATCCAAGGTGGTTGCTTACGCTATTTTTCTTGATTTATGTACTGAATACCAAGTCTGCTCCAGCATCTTTTAGAAGTCAGATAACTAAAGATTTGAATAACAAACACTCCTGCACCCTTCTATAAAAAAATTGAAAAACTGTAATAATTAAATGAAAGTTATTCTGATGCAGGAAGTCTAAGTAAAAATGGAAGCAAGAATTAACGAACCTCCATTAACCCCAGTAGAGAAAATGTCCTTATTTCTATTTCTCTGTTTTTTCATAATAACTTATATTTGTATCTGTGGTTACTGAATTGTTAAAGAATGTTCTTTTATTATGAAACATATTCATGACTTGCTTGCACATGTAACCTGAACAACATTTTATGTTCCATTGACAGGTGATGTTTTCTCTGGAGTTGGTCCCCTTGCCATCTCTGCAGCAAAGATAGTTAAGCGTGTTTTTGCTAATGACTTGAATCCATCTGCAGTCGAGTACTTGGAAAGAAATAGTGTTCTAAACAAACTCGAGAAGAAGGTTAAGGTATGATTTCTGTTGAGCGAGTATCTTCTCAAAGTTGTTTTATCAACTTTTACTTTTAAATGAAACAATCACAAAGAAAAAGTATGTTGCAAATGGGTTTAAATGTTAAATTTGTATACTGTTTTTGGGTTAATATCATGAATTAATTGTCAACATTTGTTTTTGGATATTATATAGGCTTTTTAAGTTAGGTTAATATTGCTATGAATTATCTTCAATTTTTGAGCTATGATTCATGGACACTAAGTGTAACACTGAAACTAAATTTTTGAAGTGTCCGTCCAATTTGGATTTGAAATATTGGTTGTACATGAAGAATGTCTTTTTTTTTTGTCTGCAGACAGCCCTTTTCCCGTTATTTATAAAATGTGAGTAATTAAATGATTAAAAGAACATGCTATGCTTGTTTTAACATTTTATCATTTTTCACACATTGTTGAAGAAACAAGGAAGAAGTTGCATTTGAATGATCATGTGACAGCATTATTTTTCTTGATGGAGTTTTCTACCAACTAACATTGTTTATTCTTCTAGGTCTTTAACATGGATGGAAGAAGGTTTATTAAAGCTATGTTTGCCAGTGATAAAGCTCACTCCATCACACAAGTGGTTATGAACTTGCCGAATGATGCTGCAGAATTTCTTGGTAGCCTATCCCGACAGGACCACTCTTTTCCTTTACTGTTATATATGCCAATCCAACACATCTTTTCAGCATAATATAATTTCATGTTTGATGCTTTGCAAATTGCTTCTCCTGTAGATGCATTTCGAGGAATATATAAAGATGGACCCAAAGATGGACAATTTACTTATCCAGTGATCCATGTTTATGGATTCTCCAAAGCAGACGATCCAGAATTTGATTTTCACGAGGTTGGTTGCTTATATATTGTATTATGCATATTTCTTTGCTGTCTTGATGTATGAACATTGAGGTAAGATGACTTCTAACAATCTCCATGTGATGCAGAGAATAAGAATTGCATTGCTTGAAGTGGCAGTCAATGTCGACATGCGACGAGTACGACCGGTTGCACCTGGAAAATGGATGCTGTGTGCATCTTTTACTCTCCCTAAAAGCGTAGCATTTGCCAATACCGCAGTCGATACTTAACAATTTTTACAGTCCTTGCACGCAGTACATTTTGTATAACTGCATTAGTTTTTTAAATTGATATGTACATATACACGTAACATCATGTAATTTTGCACCTTTTCAGTATCATTTTTCATAATAAATGAAATGAATAAATTTTCTGTATTTTCATTTAACTTTTCATTGAAGAATTATTAGTTATTGGTTAATTGAAAAATTATAATGCATTTAAAAGTTAATTTAAATTGGGAGCATTGGGCTATAAAATGTACAACTGTTTTTACTTTTTAGTAGTATTGAATTGAATTGAATGAAGGTTCTGTCATCTAATGAAGTAACAAAGGTACGTGTGTCTTAATAGCTGAGTTATGAAGATATAAGACAAAATCTTAACAACCAATCCCAGCAAAAATAATATCCAACTGAATTTGTAAATTGATGCATCTAAATCTAAATGGAATTTTGAAGTGTCACAGCATTGATGAGAAGATCCATTTAATGTGATTTACTGTAGATTGTAGAAAGAAACTATTGAATTTGCTACAGAAAGTTGTGAGTACAGCTGACGCTGAACTTGTTAGGTTCTATTCAATATTCATACACTGCCTACTGGACCCACTGCATCTCTCAAATGTAGAAGTAGGTGTTAACTTTTTTTCTTTGACAGTTTTAGGGTAGTTTCTTTCCGTTTTTACAAAATAATTCTAGCGTTAAACAAATTTTTGGTCTCATTAAATATATTGGACTTTGTTTTTAGTCTTTAGACATATTTTTTAAAGACTTCAAAACATTTCATCCACAAACATTGTCCTTAATGTTAAATTGAGCTAGCGATTAAATTCATTTAATTTTATTTTAATATGCATTCATATCAGCCATCGTTAGTTCAATTTAACGTCAGAGATCAATTGCATGGATGTAATTTTTTGAAAGAATCATTCTTTAAAATAAAATTTAAAAGGGTTAAAAACGAAATTTGTTATATTTAGAGGAATCAAAAACTTATTTAATCCTAATTTTTATGATATTATATATTTTTGTTGAAAATAATTTATAAAAAATTTATTCAAAAATTCAAAATTAATTAATTAATAATGTTATTTTAATTATTTTATTATTTTACTATTATTTTTTAATATAAAAATTAGGGATATCAATTTGAATTTGCTAACGAAAATTTCCGTGGAGATTATCTGTTCAAAGTTTCAAAATTGGAGATTTTTTTTCTCAGTAGGAACGGAGATTGAGGAAAAAATTCTCCTGATGACACTTTAGAGCAGGGCGGAGGAAGTATCCTCTGCTCCACGAATTCCTTGACAACGACTATATTATTTAGTATATATAATTATATAATTTTACATGTTTATTTATTAAAAAATTAATATATTGGAAAATGAAGAGTCATTAATGGATATATATATATATATATATATATATATATATATATATATATATATATATATATATATATATATATATATATATATATATATATATATATATATATATATATATATATATATATATATATATATCATCTACTCCTTTTCTTGTCTCATCTATTCATCATCTTCTGTATTATCATCATCATCACAACAACCGTTTTCCTTTATTTATTATACTTCTGATAATTACTTTTTAAATTTACTTTAGTCCCATTAATAACATGTTTTTCATTCAATTGATAAATTAATGGTTATGTTTTCATGACGAATGTTAATGAACTTGATACCTGTGAATTTGCAACACTCACACATAATCTATCACCTGCGCTATACAATAGTGATACTGTGATAGTAAATTAATGGAAGAGTTTTCTTATAATAGATTAAGATAAATACTAAATAGAGTTATTGTTGTATTTTACTTAGTATTGTGGCATTGCATCATGTTTGTACAAGGGTATGCATTGTAGTAACAAGTTTCATTGAATATTTTTTTTTGTTATAAATTTTTTTAACAACAATAAGTGTTTTTACATTTTTTTTATTATTGATGTAAGATGTCTTTTTTATGTTTAAAAAAGAATTGCTGAAAAATATTTTTTTTTTTAGAAAAGGAAAAAAAATTACGGAAAACAAGTATTATAGTTTTGATCGAAAAGTAAATAATTTTTTAAAAAATTTGATCTCCGTGGATCTCTATGGAGATCTATAGAGATGGAAATGGAGAAAAGTATTCCTTTGTGGCTGGGACTGAGAAAGGGGACAAAGAAAAATTAGAGGACGAAGTAAGGAACGAGGAAGCATCCTTCGAATATTCTTTGTCCTGTTGATATCCCTAATAAAAATTCGTTTAAATTTAAAATTATTTTGAAGGTGGCTTTATAAAGTGGGACATCAAATAAGTCCCCCATGGTATACCATTTCATTTAACCATTGAATTGAAATAAGTCTACGGTGGTCTCACTAATTAGTGTCAATGCCATTAGGGATGACAATGATGCGGGTATGAACACATCTAGATCCGTACCTGCCACTCAGATTCAGACCCGTTCTCACCCTCCAAACTCGGTCGAAACTAATATTTGTTCTCCACCCCCGCCTCCAACAAAAAACGGGTTTCTCTGCACCCCCGCCTCACATCCGCCTGAATAAAATTTTAATTTTTTTTAATTTTATACTTTTTTTAATAAAAATAAAAATCAATAATTAAACTAAATAATTAATTATTTTAAAAGCATTCTTTTTGTTTGATATTTTTATTTAAATTGTATTTTAAAAATAAATAAATAATAATTTTAATAAATATTATAATGTAACATTAAAATGTGTAAATGAGTAATAAAACTATTAAAATTAAATGAAATAAATTAAATTTAGTTGGCGGGTGCGGGGGGTGGGTACTAGCATCACACACCCAACACCCGTAAATAAAAATCAGGTTTTCTTCGTATCTGCACCTGCCTCCGATTAAATCGACTTTTTCCCGCTAATTTTAGGGCGAGGGCAATCGAAGTTTGACGGAACGAGTTTATTTGTCATGCGTAAGTGTCACACTATATTCATGCTCTTTTTTTCTTTCAAATACTCTCTGTTTCTCTCTCCACTATATCTCCACAACAAACATTAGTGTTAAAAATTTGACAGTTAAATTGCAATTAAGATGAAATCCCAAATGGTGATGTCAAATTTTAAAACCCTACACCATCATCCTCTTCCTCTTATGATTAGAATAAATGATTTTTTTTCTCATTTTCCTACACATCTTCTATAGGCTGTTGCTAAAATTATGTTTATCTCAAAACTTCAATTAAACTTTTTATACCAATATCTACAAAAATTACGATCTAATAATCACCTTCTAAATGAGTCTATTACAAGATTAAGGAGAAATTGAAACAACCTTCTTCTTATTATTATTTTGTAAATGGAAAAAGGAAAAAAAAAACTTTTCAATAATACATGGTCAAGTCATTTTTCCAATTAAGTTTTTTTAAGTATGTTTTAGATTGAAAATACATTTCTTAGCATATTATTGTTTGAACTTTAATTTATTATGGTTTCAAAGTTGATATTAACAAATATTAATTATTTAATATTATTATCAACCATCATCTTTTGCAGTTCTTTTTGAGTTGGAGAAGACAAAGTAAAAGAGATAGAATTGTGTATGAAATTGCTTATTGGTCATTTTTATTTTCAATTAATCAAAACGTATGGTTAAATTTAATGGTTTATTTTTATTGGTTCACCGATGAACCATTTAGTTGGTATCTCATTTAAGACGTCACTCTTTTTTCAATACAAATTATCTATTTTTTTAACTTTTTACGTGTGTTTTAAGATGTGTTCTTAAGGCACATGTTAACATTACTTTATTATATAAGTTAAATTTGGACGAGTAATTGATGGTCTATCTCTAAGGTGTTGAGTTCGGTTTTGAAAATTTTGTCACTGAAGAAATTATTGGGTTGAGTTGCAGATCAGTTCGCTCTCTTTAAGACTTTTCGCAACACTGCTCAAATTATGCAAAGTATTCGAACTACCACGCCGTCTCCAGGATAAAATAACTCAATTCTATAATGTACGATTATTACTTGAACGACAAATAATCACTCTAGAAATACACCCTATGATGGTACAAGAACATTCAAATATGGTATCAATACCACTCGTAGCATCTGGTAGAAGATCGGTCGTAATAACTTCTTAAACAAAGAGAAATTCAAATAATTCTCCAAAGAGAATCCAAAAATTAATGCTTGAAAATTTATCAACTCAAATGAAGAGAAATTAACATAATTCTCTAAAGACAATTCAAGAAAATACTTGAAAAATTCAACAAGTAGAAAGAAAGGAAAATAAGTTGGCACTTCGGCAATTCGAAAGACGCGGAGTTATGAGAGTGATGAAACAAGTGAGTTCCTTATATAATGAAGTGCGTTAGTTAATATTTCTCACATAAGCAATGTGAGACTAAAAGATTTTTCCAACCATTAAAATTATTCTAACAATGTGGGACTTGAGGAATTTTTAAATTCAACATATTGAAACTTGGACATGTTCTAACAATCCCCCACTTGAATTTAAAGAAGTTGTTTTATAAGTAACATCAAATGTTTCTAAGATTGTGCATAAACAAAGGTGTCTATGACTTGAACCTTTTTGTAACAAGTATGATTCCAATTCAACAAGAGTGACACAAATGTCTTGAACTCTATCTCAGACATAAAACCCACACACAAATTTTTATTAAGGTGTGTTCTAATAGTTTGTGCTTTGATGGCCCTGTACGTGTATCCTGGTTTAGTGAAGGCTCTGGGAATTCTGCCTCGAAATTTCATAGGAACCGATCTAAGCTCCACAATCACATAGGTGAGTCTATCAAGAGTACTTATGTAGCCTATGTACTCCCTCATACAAAGTACATTTCTCATTAAGAGTTTCTATCATCTCATCCTCTTATTACTTTAGGATTCATGCTTCTCTTATTCACATTAGCATGATCACCTCATATTACTCATAACTTGTTATTATCCATTAAATCCATTTCTTGGGATCTCCAGTCATTTAGGATGGGTTACCATCATGATCAACTCATTTATTGTACTATTAAGTTATAAATAACGGGTATTGAAATTAGTATCCTAATGGATGTAATTCGAGTGACTGAGAAAAGTATCAAAGAAATCTATATTTTCTATTTTCCAAAAACCTTTGGCTACAAGGCAAGCGTTATACTTATCAATTGTTCCATCAGGTATAATTTTCTTTTTATTTCAAAACCCATTTACAACCTATTATTTTACAAACAAGAGGCAAGTCTACTAAGTGACAAGTCTGGTTAGATTCCCTATAATATATTTCACCATTAATAACTTCTAACCACAAATATGCATCCAGAGATGATAAGGCTTATTGAAGATTTATTGGATCTTCTTCTACATTATAAACCATATAATTAGGCCCATAGTCAATAGAAATTCTTACTTTTTATACTTCGTCGAAGTTCTATTTCTACTTCGTTGTTGCTTTCAACACTTCTTATCATGTGAATATGATTCGATTTAGTGCCCCCACTATTTCTTGATTTAAAAGGATATTTGTATTCATATAATTCAACATTATTTGATTCTATGATCACTTTAGCATTTAGTTCATAAAAGCTATATGCCTTATTGTTTGTTGCATAGCTAGTGAATAAATATTCATAGGCTTTACTAGTGAGTTTAACTCGCTTCGGATTCGAAATTCTGACATAAGACAAACAACCCCAAGTTCTTAAACAAGACAAATTTAGTTGTCTTTTATGTAATATCTCATAAGGAAAGATATTACTTTTGACTTGGGAACTCAATTCAGAAGATAACAAACAGTTAACAAAATTTCTTCCACCAGTGAGGTGCAACACTAGAATTCAACATAATTGTAACAACAAGTTCAATAAGAGCCTATTCTTTCTTTATGATTTACCATTCATTTCTGTAAGAGTACGGTGCATCTGTCTTATGTACAATTTCATGTTGTTTATAAAATTCATTAAATAAATAAGAATCATATAATTTATTTGGCACTACAAATTCTTACTATATCATTTTCAAATTCTTTACAAAGTTTTTAAACATATTAAATTCATTCACAAAAATATCATTCTTTGAATGGTGTACAAATCTACCCCAAGTCCCTAATAGACTGATTAAATCCTACCTTATTTAAAAGAAAACAAAAAACAAGATTCTTCCTAATCCCAAGAGCATGCATGATGTTCTTTAAGATTAAAGTCTTTTTGGAGGTAAAATTAAGCTCCATGTCTACAGTTCCAACAACATTAGTGGTGTGGTCATGATCATAACATACACGACGAGAGACACTAGTGTCTATCCACCAACCATCAGATCCATCAATCATGTTGATTTCAATGATCATAACAATAAATTTCCATTAGTCAGGTAGACATGTGCATTAGGGGCAACACCAGTTTCAAGCCTACTTCTACATTTTTTAGTCATATGGCTTGATTTTCCATAGTTAAAACAAAGGGAAACCAACATCATTTCTTTGAGGTGGTGGTTGTTTCCTAGTTGAAGCGATTAGGGCCATAGAAAGATTCCCATTTTTAATTCAGTTTACATCATTGCAGTTCTGATTCTTTACTGGTTTTCCATATGGCTTTAGAACTACACTGGATTTTTGTTATTGTTTAAACAACCAAGACATTTTCTTTTTGATCTTGTCTCTGAGACTCTTCTTCAACTCGAAGGCGAATAATGAAAGTTTCAGTTAAAAAATTCTTTTATTTCACATCAAAGCAAAATTTTGAAAATTTTCTAACTATGAGGCAACCTGTCAATAATAAAAGCAATTTAAAATTGTTCATATAAATACATACCTTTAGTGATGACCTCATGAGAAATCTTTCGAAGTTCGTGACTTTGGGTCTCTATAGACCTTTCATCTACCATATGGTAATTCACGTAGCTTCTAAAACTATTCTTTTGTTCTCCAACTTCTTCAATGTCATGCTTGTTTTTTAGAGCCTCATAAACATGTTTTGAAGTATCACAATTACTATAATAGTCATACAGGTCATTTGTGAGTCCATTCAGAATGTTATACTCATTCTCTTTCTATAAGGAGATCTCTTTCATTAGTTGTAAATCCTTCGCTTTAATCTATGTTATAAATTCAGATTCATTGAAATTAATAATTCAATATGAGTTCATAGATTTCCTTCTATTCGTTTGTACGACTGATCCAAATGGAACAATAGGAATGTTATCGGTCAAAATATTGACAACCTTCTTTATGGTTAAGAAAAACCTCACTTTTGTTGTCAACGTTTGAAATGCACCTCCTTCAAACTTGAACGGTTTGTCTGAGACAATCTTGGAAGTACCCAATAGCCATGGCTGTTTATGAGTTTGGTTTTGAAAATTTTGCCACCGAAGAAATTATCGGGTTGTATCACAAATTGATTCGCTCCCTTTAAGACGTTTCGCGACTCTTCTCAAAATCATGCAAAGCAGTTAACTACCACGCCGCCTCCAGGATAAAACAACCTAGTTCTATATTGTATGATTACTACTTGCACGATAGATAATCATTCTAGAAATACACCCTCTAATTGTACAAAATCACTCAAATATGGTATCAATACCACTCGTAGTATCTGGTATAAAGACCATTCGTAATAATTTCTCAAACAAAGAGAAATTCAAATAATTCTCCAAAGAGAATTTAATAATGGTTATTTGACCACTCATAATAATTTCTCCAACAAAGAAAAATTCAAATAATTTTTCAAAGAGAATTCAAAAACTAATACTTGGAAATTTCTCAACTCAAATGAGGAGAAAATAAAATAATTTTTTAAAGAGAATTCAAGAAAAATTCAATAAATAGAAAAAAAAGGGAAAGAAATCGGTGATTCAACAATTCGAAAGACGCACAATTATGAGAATGACGAAGAAAAAACTAAAAAAAATAAATTTGGTGTGTTTTAGAATGAAATAAATAATTTTCTTATATAATGAAGTGAGACAATTAATATTTATCACATAAATAAGGTGAGACTAAAAAAAAATTTCAATCACTAAAACTATAATAATGTGAAACTTAAATATTTTTATAAATTCAACATATTGGAACATAAGGTGAGTAAGATAAGACAAAGTTAAAAGATAAAAGATAGGAGCTCTATAAATGTTGAATCCTGATGAATAAGACTAGACATGTGCATTTACAATGAACATGTACATGTACATGTATGCACATACATGTATAAGATATATATGGTCTGTTAAAACTGTTGTGTGGGTTGCAGTTGTAGGACAGAATGAGGATCGAGATGGATCTGTGGGTTTTATTTACTGGGAGTGTAGTGTGGGACATGTCTCAGACACATATTGCTTTTATGTCTGCTCTTTTTGTTTTCTAATTGTTTTCCTTCTTGCCTGCAGGACCAACGCAACTACCAGGTGACACTGACATCTTCATGCACACACAAAAAAAAAAAAAAACACAGTACTTCTTCCTTTCTGTACGTTCTTCATTTAATGAATCAATTTATTTATGATCTCTCAACCATAGTGCACAATATCACCCATCTCTTTGATCTTTCCATTCATTAACGGTTCAGATCATTGCACAAGGGGAATCCAAAACAAGAACCTAGTATGAACATGTAAGGGACAAAAGAGTCAATTCAAGATGGTAGGTGAGGGCTTAAATGTAAAAAAGGATAGTGAAAGGTAGCAGAGAAAATCTCAGTTGAGATTGAGATCTAAAAGATGATCTGAGTACTAGTGTGGTCCTTGTTAGTGACTGTCTTATTGGAATATAGATAGATAGATAGTATCATAAGAAGGAGAGGGATCTTTTACTATTTAGTACTAAAATGGTTGGGCCCTTCACAAAGTTGCATAAAGCTCAAACCAACAGTTACTCTATCTGTCTCCCTTTCTTTAAGACAACCTTTACAAACAAACAAGTTGTATTAGTTTTGCTTACCTATCTCTCTCCCTCATTAAACCATCTCTTTTTGTTGCTATAAAACAACAATGGTATGCTTTATTTCAGAGGCTGGATTCCTCTATATTTATGAAATATTAATTACTCATATTTATAGCCTATATTTATATGAGACCTCTTTGTGGGGCATTTTTTATTTCCTTATTAATTCTTATTCACTTGCTAGAATCAACTCTAGAAACATTAATGCTTCCTTTTGTTTACCTAGAGTCGACACATTGATTGATCATATAACAAACATGTATGTATTGAAGAACAAAAGGAAAACTCAATTGATTATTTGATGATAATGTGTTTCAATTTTTTAATAAGCTAATATAACTAAATAATATGCTTGAGCCAGGCTAGCTATCCCAATAAAAACATTTTAATATTAGTAATGTTATATTATGAAATGTTATAATGAATTTATTAATTTCTTTTAATTTATTTGTAATTTCTTGTTAAAACTCTTATTTGATGGTAAATCAAAGAGATGTGATCTCTCAATTAGATTATTTTAAATGGAATTAGGTAAATATTTTGTGTTGATTCTCTATTTTTATTTCGTTCTTATCCGTTTGTGATTTGAATACATTTAATTTGTAGATTGACATTCTCGCTTAAGATTGTTTAGTTGGTTTCCACTATTCTTTGTCCCACACAATTTTTTTGTTGTGTTAATCTTTGAGTATTCTTTTCATAATAAAAGACGTCTATCTCGAGACAAATGATCTAAATTTTTAAGTTAGTAACATGAATTGTAAATAAGATATCAAGACGTTTTTTTTTTTTGAAGATATTGATTTTGAGTTGTGAAAAGTGAAGACGTCAGTAATTTTTGTTCAGCAAAGGTGTGTAGAATTATTGAAATGTGATGCATTGATCTCGACAAATCTGACACAACCAAAGAAGATTAAGATGGTGGATAAAGATAGAAGTGTCATTATCTTGTACTTCAGAGATAAAATATTGACGGAAGTTGCAAAGGAGAAAATTGTGAAAGAAATGTGGGTAAAACTTGAATCTTTATACATCATCAAATTATTAGCTCATAAGTTATGTCGAAAATGAAATTCTACTCATTTGAACATATTCACTTAGATCTCTAGAGCCTGACTATCGTAGAAACGTATAAGAGTTTTTTTTTTAAAAAAAAATTTCACCATGATTGATGCTTCATCTACAAGAGTATGTATTCACATTTTGAAACATAAAAATCACATCTTTCAAAGTTTAAACAATGACATACTCTTGTAGAAAGTCAAATAAGAATTAAATTGAAAATTTTAAGAAGTGACAATAACCTATAATTTGTTTTAGAATAGTTTAATGAATTTTGCAATAAAATATATAAAGTGGTACATTCGTAGCTATTAAACTAAAAAAAAGTCTATACCTGTTAGAATAATATTTGGTTTTGTAATAATACATCTGAATTTTGATGATAACAATGAATATGTTTCTATGAACAATTTTGATACTTTATTTGTTATTTTGAGAATTTAACAAACATGTTATGCTTATGATAAATAGCGTGATCAAGTTACTAGAAGAGAATAAGTTCTGCTTCTGCGCTACACAAATTAAGTTGAACAGTAGCAAAATACTTCAGAAGGCTCTGAAGTATTAAACTCTGATACACTGTTAAAAGAAATAAAGTTCCAAAGATCTGGAGACAGAAGTTCTGATGAGCAGTCCATATGCTAAAGACATATGTTTCTAATACAATGGGTTCTGAAGACCAAGTGCTGAAGACTCTAAAGATGGAGTTCTGAAGACTCTAAAGACTTGAAGTTATGATGACCCAAATTTTGTTTTCTTCCTTCTAACTCATGCTCATCAAAAGCCTCTGAAGTCCAGAAGACAAGAAGACTAAGCAACGTGGTACAACAGTACATAGTACAAAACAAAATGTTCCATTCCACTCCGGAAAGAACATATGCAGTGTATTATTTTGTCTCCCATGTTCATTCAAGGTGCCATATATCTTGAAATTCCAAAAGTACCCTCTAACAGATATATTATTTTAATGGGTATTAGTAATATTATTAAATAAAATTAGAAGAGAGTTAGAATATTTTGGGGAAAACTACCGTCACGTAGAAACAAAGAAGAGAAGGATGAACTAGGGCAAGAGATAATTCCACCATCTTTGAAGGATCAAAACTGTAAACTAAGGTAAGGAGGTGAATGGGTTCTCTAAATGGTAATTATAGCATGGGAGGACAATGAGGGTTCCTTTCCCTTCTTAGGTCTTGTATAAAATTTGATGTATCATCTTCTTTGTTTGATTTTCTGTTGCTTTTATGTGATTGTATGTGAAATTTATGAATCAATGATGCCATTGATGAATTATTGTTAATGATTTTGCTGTTGTGATGTTGTTCCATTAAATCCCAAATATGAAAAACTGTAGATCTAGGAATGTGACAAAAATTGAAGAATTAGAGGCGGAAATTATTGTAGATTTGTAGGATAACAAAATTAGATGAAGCCCATATGTAATTAGGTGTAGAAACACTATTTTGGACCCAAAATTGAAGGTTGAGAGGACTCAAAACGAGTAGGAAACGAACTGGTGCGATTGCAACAAAAAATTGTGATATTGACTGGTCATACGCGTACGATATGCACTCTGCCCTCGAGCTAGCTTGGCCAACTACCTGAATGCGTATAAAATGTATATGAGATGAAGGCCCTACACGTATGGATTAAACAATATGCGTATGGATATATGGGATGAGTTTTGAAGGGAAAATTCCCTCTAGTCGTACGTGTATCATATGGTGTAACACCCCATTTCTACCGGCGAATATTATTAAAAATCAGAGTTTCAAAACTTCGTCATACAAATAGGATGCTACACATACTACTCAAAACAAACAACAATAGTTAATTACATGTAACATAGATACATAACACAAAAATTCTGATGAATCGTTAACAACATAATTTAGTCTTTAAAAATAGTCTTAAATGCACTTTTGGTAATTGGTCCCCCTATATTAATTTTTTTAAACATTTTAATCCCTCTATAAAAAAACCCAACTATTAGGTCCCTAATATCATATTTCATGTTTTTTTTGAGGTCCCCCATAACAAAATAGTATAATTTGCATAGGTGGCATTAAAATTATGAGGTGACATTTTTTAATTGTTGCCACATCATTAAAAATAGACCTAAAATATATATTTTAGAATTAAAAATTCTAATATATAATTTCTAAATAAATATTTATGAACAAAAATAATTAAAAACGTTTAATTATTATAAAGAAAACTTAAAAAAAATAAAATAATAAATTTTTAAATATTTTTAATGACGTGACATCAATTAAAAAAATGTCACTTCATAATTTCAATGCCACCTATGCAAATTAGACCATTTTGTCATGAGGAACCACCCAAAAAATATGAAATATGATATTGGGGGACCTAATAGTTGATTTTTTTATAAGAGGACTAAAATATTAAAAAAATTAATATAGGGGGACTAAAAGTACATTTAAGCCTTAAAAATAAAATAACTTTTAAATTAAGCAGCGAAATCACGAATCTTCAACTTCGAATAACATAACATCTTTATCCAACAGAAAACAACTTCAAGCAATAAATTACTTAATGAAAATCAACTTAAAATTCAACAACTGAAATAATAACAACAACAAAGCAACAATCGTTCATCCCTCCGAGTGTTACGTATCAAAGCGACGACACCGACTCGAACTATTGAAGGTAAATAACATTCACTCTGGATTACCTTCACATTACCAACACATGGTAACATTCAAACAGAAGGGGTGAGATATCAAACAATATAATTAGATGTATGATAAATACTATATCAGAATTAATTCATGCAAAAATCACCGCTTCACAGCTTTTAATCAACATCTATCACAACAAAATCATCAATGCAACATGACAACTATTTCATCATCACAACAACTCAAAGATGCAACATGAAATGCGACTCGCTACGATGCACATTCATGTGGTATCAACATAGTATAATCCCTCAACTTAATATTTGCCAATTTAATAGAGGCGTTAACAAGGCATAAACCCTCAACTTCAAATCTTGTCAATCCAGGCCAACTTATAGAGCATAAGCTCTCAACTTTTATGCGATGTATGCGACAACGTCATGAACACACCAACAATAGTTAACAACAACAACACAATACGATTCAACATTGGCAATAAGCCTACAACTTGATTTTTTCTAATCAATAGAGGCAATGCAACAAAATTCCTCACCACGTGCAAATTTACAATTTAACCCCTACATTACAGCAATCTATATAATCCACCGTCTCAATCAAAATATATTACAAACATTCCGCGTCATTATTCGGATAATTCGACTATATTAGGTTAAATAATTTTCTGATAAAATTACTAATATTTTCTGCCTTGTACTGCTATTCATCAACTCCTTAGTGTTATTGCTAGTGTAGTACTACCTTCTAGCTCATACCTTTTATGTCATTCACCTATTAATTTACTACTAGTTTGCGATATTAACCTCCTACAGTTATTATTTTCTGCTAATCATTAATTCTCTGTTACTGTTGTTAAGGTATCCAACTAATTAGTTTTGGTTTACACTATTTACATATGGCATTACTAATTTCCACTAAATTATTCCTATTAGTAACTTCATATATATATATATATATATATATATATATATATATATATATATATATATATATATATATATATATATATACTACTGTAATTTAATTGAACTATTCTCTAGAACATTATTGTTAATTACCTACAAAGTGCAGAAAATAACAAGAAGTTCATAGGCTGTGTCGGTCGGCACCATTTCAAAGTGTGTGCCCCTCGGCACACCTAATGTGACAGTTGGCACAAGTACAATGGGTGTGCCCCTCGACACACATAATGTGACGGTCGACACACTTCCATTCTCAGCATCGTTCAATAATTTCTTTTAATTTTTCCAGAATTTCTTTGATTCTCAGTTTCTCACTCGATTATCAATCTTAGACTAATACAACATATAATCACAACAATAGATTAACCATAACACTCCTGACATATTTTCCTACGGTCAGATTTTATCAACAAGAATAGTGCAACATTATCAAAACTGATGACAATCAACACCAATTTCCAAAAACAACAAATTTCATAGCGTTGTAACAATCAAATAGGAAAACAAACAAAGATTCGGTATATTCCACTACAGAAATAATACGCAACAACGATTTTATACAGACCTAATCCCTACATAATATTCATCATAATTCCCATTATAGAGTCAAAACCCCACCTTTACCTAGGATTGAAGGTTGCTCTAGAACTCTACTATGAAACCTAGCCTTTTGCCTCTTTCCTCTTCTCTGCAACTTCCCACGATCAATTCTCAAAATCCTTATCAATTAACCTAATTCTCCTTATTTATCTTAACCTTATAAATTTTATTATTTTTATTAGGCTTAACTTCCACACCTCACATTTACTCCAACTGACCACTTAAACAAGCCCAATAATTAATCTTATAACTATTCTAATATTATTGCTACTACAAACCAATTAAATAATCAACTAATAACAACATAGCAACGTATCACCATATTTTAACAAATAATTCGAAAATAATTTAATTAAATAATTAATTAAATTAACGGGCGTTACATATGGTACGCGTATGAGGTTGGGCGTTGGAACAGAACACGTATGATATAGGCAATAAGAAGGCCAAACGCATATGATACGCGTATGGGCAGGTTGAAGTGCAGAAATTCCCGTTTTAGCGATTTGTTTCCCGTTTTCACGTGCAGTGCAGTTTCTTTTGATTCTTAATGACTAATATGACTTAGGTTAGTGTAGGGAGGTAATTAATAGTGGAAAATGGGAGTAAACTATGGAACCTTGTATGAATTGCTTATTTATATTTCATGAAGACAATGATGTGGTGGCCTTATTGGCGAATATAGAAGGCTTATGCATTGTTGTCATAAAGTTGTGTTTTTACATGATGATAATGCATACATTTTATTGGTGAGGAATTATACTCTGTTGTTGGCATGTAGTGGCGTTATGTTGAGGGCCTATGCCTTGTTGTTGCCCAATTGGCACAATATTGGGGACTTATGTCCTGATGGTACCACATGCATTAAGTTGATGTCAGTCTCATTGCATTGCATATTTATTGAATTGATGTTGTATGATGTGAATGATGGATTATGTTGTGAAGTATTATGTGATATGTGAATTTGTGTGAATTTCCACTCCTTAGCATGTGATATTCAACGTATATTTATTGAATGTAATTCTCACTCCTTTTGTGTTATTATGTTTGTGCTTCTCGGGGAGTATAGATAATTAGGTACCTAAGTAGTGCTTAGAGAGAGTGTTATCTGATCGAGTCTTAGGAGTCGCTCTGATACGTAACACGAGATTTTGGGAATTTGTTATATTTTTATCATTGTTTCAATTGTTATGTATCTTACTTTTATACTTATGCTAGACCACATGTTTGTGGACTTTTTATTATTGTTGAGGCTTTAATGTCATGGAAGTGAATCAATTTAATTATTTCGCTGTTAAATTGATTTTATATGAAATGAAGTAATAAAGTGACTTAAGACTTTATGAATTTTGAAAGATGTGACATCCTACTTGTGTACTCTGATATGTATTCCGTAGATTATTATAATTATTACTATGGAAAAGTGGAATGTTACGAAAATATTCAACATGTTGAATGAGGAAGGAGTAGGGACTATATATAATATTTTACAAAATTTTATTGGTTGTTGTGATTGTTTAGATTTTATCTCACCTTAATTATTTGGAATCAATTATTTTATACTAAATCAATATTTATTTATTTTTAGTTTCACCAAAATTCATCTTTTTTCTTTATAAACAGAGACTTGGTTCATTAGATTTGGGCACATAAAAAAATCTACTTTTTTCTCTCTAATTTCTCTATTTAGCCTCAAAATAAAATCTTGCTTATAACTCTAAACATCTTGGTGAAATGGATTCCAATAATAACCCTTTTAGCATCCAAAATTCTACTACAATTACCCTCTAAACTACCCAAATCCCAACAGCTATATAACTCTTGATCGAGGTGCTACTTGCATTTACAAATCATGTGCGTGCTAGATCTGTGATGCGTGATTTAAATGTACATCACGAATTGCTAGTAAATCTAGTCAAACACATATGGGTAAAGTTAATAATGTTTCATGATTAAATAGATTGTTTGTGACCTGAGCCTATTGTACTAATTAAATTATGTGTATTTAATTTTAAGTGTGTTGATTGTTAAGTGTATTGTATTATATTTTTAATTTTTTGTAACTTTATCTCATCTTTATTATTTGCAAGGAAAAAAATAATTAAGAATATAAAATTAGAAAAAAAATTTCAAGTTATTAATTTTTTTTTATAAAATTAAACACTTAATTGTTTTAGTTTAATTCCAATCGTTAATTGATATTAATATATAATCATAAAATCGAAAATATAAAAAAAAATTAGAATATGAAAATAAAAGTGGTGAAATAGGGTGTTGAATTTTTATAAACAAAACAATTGTAGTGAGTAAAAGTGGAATAAGTGTTAAATTATTAGGTGGAAGAAAGAGAAGATGACGTGAAATAAAAAAAAATAAAAAAAGAGGTGTTGAATATGTAAACCATTGTACATAGTCTAAGAGAATAACGAAAGAAAAATGCAAGTGTTCTACATTAATGTTTCTCTAGTCTAATATGTTAAATTATAATTTATGCGTGTCAACCAAAGTTATGTGTATTGAAGGGTCAAAGGTGGATAAAAACAGATTGCTCGAAGGAAGCCATTGCCCAACTGAAGAGTTTGTGGTTTGAAGCAGACTACACATATTTAATTTGTTTTAGATTTAGATCTAGTTTTGATTTAGATCTAAAATATAGATAGATTTAGTTTAGTTCCAAAATAGGTATTTTGGCCTTTTTATAGTTTTGGGCTTTGGCTAACCTAAATCTATAAATAAACGGAGTAACACCTAATTTTTGTAATCAAGTCATTCACAGAATTTTCTAGTTGCAAAGTGAATAAAGAAGTTTTCCACAGTTTGTGGGCAGAGAGTTACTGTGCAGAAAATCATTGTTCTTCTTTCTTTCTCTCTTTTATATTTTTCATTGTCATTGTATGATGATATCAATCTTGTTCATCAAGATTGGTAGAAATTCATCATAGGTTTTGGTGGATTTCTAACATCTGGTATCAAGAGCTCTGGTTAATCGATTCAAGGGAAGTAACGATCAAGAACAATTAAAGAAGAAGAATTCACAATGATAGTGAGTAATGGGAATGCGAATTGTCTAGCAAGTCTACCAATTCTAAAAGTAGATAACTATGATAATTGGTGCAAACAGATGAAAGTTTTATTCAGGTGTCAAGATCTTTGGGATCTTGTAAAGGATGAAGTAGAAGCACTTAAAGAAGATGCTTCAGAAGAAGAAAAACAAGAACACACAGAATTTGAGAAGAAGAGTTATAAAGCACTCTTTATAATACATCAATGTCTGAGTTCAGAAAACTTCAAAAAGGTTAGTGATTCAGAATCTGCAAAAGAAGTTTGGGAGATCCTTGAGAAATATTTTGGAGGCACTGAAAAGGTGTAAGAGGTGAAGTTACAAACTCACAAGAGAACATATGAATTACTTCAAATGGAAGATAGTGAAAGCATATCTAATTTCTTCACTAGGGTTACAAAACTAGTGAATCAAATCAAGACATGTGGAGAAGCATTAACAACAAGAGCTGTTTCAAAGATTTTGAGATCTTTAGCCCCTAATTTCGACCACGTGGTGGTGTCTATATAAGAGGGGAAATATTTGTCAAAATTAACAAAGGAAGAGCTTCACGGAATGCTTGAATCTCATGAACAAAGGATGAATGAAAGAGCTGCAGGAAAGCTAAAGAGTGATATGGCTTTGCAGGCACAATTAGCAAAAGAAACCAAAGGTAGATGAAAGTGGTTCAACAGAGGTAGAGGTGGCTATAACAATTCGACTAGTAGAGGAAACCAAAATGAAGGAAAGATGTCAAATCAGGTAAGACCATACCAAGGAAACCAAAGACGTGGTGTTGCAAATAGAGGAATATGTGGTGGTCGAAATCCTGACAAGAGTCACATTCAATGTTACAATTGTTAGAAGCATGATCACTATTCGAGTGATTGTCCAGAGAAGCAAAATAATCAAGAAAGTGATGCAAAGTTCGCTAAGTATGAAAAAGGAGAGATGTTGTCGATGGTCACAACAAGAGATGAAGAAAAATTCAAGGATCAATGGTATTTGGATTCAGGATGCTCATTACATATGTCTGGAAGGAAAGATTGGTTTGTCAATCTAAAGCCCACGATGAAGAACATGGTGAAATTTTCAAATGACAATACTCTAGCAGTTGAAGGTATTGAATATATTATGATCATGAGGAAATATGGCAAAAGGTCAGTAATTTCGAATTTGTTATACATTCCAAGCATGAAGAACAACTTGCTTAATATAGGGCAGTTGGTCGAAAAGAATTACAAAGTGATTGTCGAAGATCGAACTAAATATGATGGAGCACCAGTGACTTTCGACTGCAGCTAGCAGAGACGAATGTATATGGCACTATCGACTACGACATCTTAACTTCAGAGACATCTGAGATTTAAAGAGGAAGAATATGGTTTCAGGATTGCCAGAAATTGACATTCCAAATGAAGTGTACAAGGAATGTGTGCAAGCGAAGCAACACAAGAATAACTTCAGCAAGGATGCAGGAAGTAAGTCGAAGGTTGTTCTCGAAGTCATATACTATGATGTATGTGGACCAATCCATGTGGATTCATTTGGAGGTAATAAATACTATCACATTCATAGATGATTTTAGTCGAAAACTATGAACTTACCTGATCAAGAAGAAAAGTGAAGTGATCAAGGTGTTTGCCAACTTTAAGTCTATGGTCGAAAGACAAAGTGGTTGAAAGCTAAACGTTTTGGGAACTGGTGGTGGTGGATATTATGTATCAAAAGATTTTGAAAAGTTACGTGAAAAAGAAGGGATTGTGCATGAGGTGGTGCAATCCTACACTCCACAACAAAATGGGACTGCAGAAAGGAAGAATTGAACCATCATGAATATGGTTCGAAGTATGTTGAATGACAAGAGTTTACCTAAAGAGTTTTGGGGTGAAGTTCTGTCTACTGCAACTTATATTTTAAAGAGATGTCCAACGAAGAAGCTAGAAGGGATTACTTCAAAAGAATGTTGGTCATGTGTAAAACCTAGTTTGAGTCATCTAAAATTATTTCGATATATTGCACATAGACATGTGCCAGATCAATTGAGAAGAAAACTTGATGACAAGTCGAGCCAAATGATTCTAGTGGGATATCATTCGACAGGAAGTTACAAGTTGTTCGACCTAGTGAACAAGCAGATTGTGATCAGCAGAGACGTGATCATAGATGAGCCTAAAGAATGAGATTGGACTCAAATGTCAAGAAATATTCAGTGAAAATCTTACTCGAAGAACCAAAAACTCAAGTCTAAAGAGATGTTCGACAAGAGAAACCGACATTTATAGATCAACTAAGTACAAGTACAAGTAGACCTCAGAGAACAAGACGCATGTCTACAAGACTGCAAGATTGTATGGTTACATAAGATGATGTAGATGATAACAAAGGTGAGATGGTACATTATGCTTTCTATGCAAATGTCAAACCTGTCAATGCAGTTGAAGCATTGAAAGATTCGAAGTGGGTGAAAGCAATAAACGGAGAAGTGAAATCCATTGAAGACAACAACACTTGGTCACTTATAGAATTGCCTCAAGGCAAGAAGGAAATTGACTTCAAGTGGGTATACAAAGTGAATATAAATCCCAAAGGGGAAGTAAATCGACACAAAGCAAGGCTAGTGGGGAAAGAATTTATCCAGAAAGAAGGAATTGACTTTGATGAGGTTTTTTCACCTGTGGCTAAGATCGAAGCAATCAGGTTAGTTTAGCAGAAATAAAGAGTTGGCACATATGTCAAATGGACGTGAAGTGTGCATTCTTGAATGGAACATTGGACGAAGAAGTTTAAGTTGAACAACCAGTTGGGTTTGTGAAACATAACGAAGAAAGAAAGGTGTACTGGCTTCACAAAGCCCTGTATGGATTGAAACAAGCTCCAAGAGCTTGGAGAAAGAAAATTGATAGTTTTCTAAGGGAGGAGGAATTTTTGAAGTGCACAACTGAACATGGAGTATATGTAAGAAGAAGAAATAATGAATTGTTTATACTATGTCTCTATGTAGATGACTTGTTGATAACAGGTAGCTGCAAGAAGGAGATCGAAGACTTTAAAGGTGATCTCATCAAGGTATTTGAAATGTATGATCTGGGTGATATTTTATATTTCCTTGGCATCGAATTCTACAAGACTAGTAAAGGTTTAATGATGCATCAAAGAAGATATGCAGGAGAAATTCTCAAGAGATTTGAGATGGAAGAATGCAATTCGACTTCGACACCTGCAGAACCAAGACTGCAACTGTCGAAAGACTCAGAAGAAGATGATGTCGACCCAACTAAATATAGAAGACTTATTGGGTCATTAAGATGCCTTTGTCATACGAGGTATGACTTAACATACAATGTGGGTATGGTAAGTAGATTTATGCAGAAGTCAAAGGTATCACACCTAGCAGCGACAAAGAGGATATTGAGGTATTTGAAAGGAACTCTTGACTATGGCATTTTATTTCCAGCAGGTGATAAAGGAAAAGAATTCAAATTATTGGGGTACAGAGATTCGAGTTGGTGTAGTGATGTTGCGGATCGAAAATCCACAGTAGGATATGTGTTTATGTTAGGTGGTGCGCCAGCTGCTTAGGGTTCGAGAAAGGAACCCGTTGTGGCATTTTCATCATGCAAAATAGAATACATAGTTGCTTCTCTTTATGCATTTCAAGAAATTTGGATGGTGAATCTATTCGAAGAAATTACAGATAAAGATCATGGAGAAATTACCCTAAAGATCGACAGCATGTCAGCTATCAACCTGGCGAAGAATCCGATAGCTCATGGTCAAAGCAAGCACATCGAAATGAGGTTCCACTATCTTCGAGGGCAGGTAGCAGATGGAAAAATGAATTTGGAACCCTGCAGAACTGAGAATCAGATTGCAGACATCATGACAAAGGGTGTGTAGGTCGAAGTATTTCAAAGACTAAAAATAATGATGAATATAGATAGTTTAGATACAATGAATTAGGTGGTGTGTTAAACTATAATTCATGTGTGTCAAAATTATATGTATCGAAGGGTCAGAGGTGGATCGAAGCAGATTGCTCGAAGGAAGCCATTGCCCAGTCGAAGAGCTTGTGGTTCGAAGTAAGCTACACATATTTGATTTATTTTAGTTAGTTTTGATATAGATCTAAAATAGAATAGATTTGATTTAGTTCCAAAATAGGTATTTTGGGCTTTTATAGTTTTGGACTTTGGCTAACCTAAATTTATAAATAGAGGAAGTAACCCCTAATTTTTGTAATCAAGTTTTTCATAGAATTTTTCAGTTGCAAAGTGAATAAAGAAATTTTCCACAGTTTGTAGGCAGAGTTACTCTGCAGAAAATCATTTCTCTTCTTTCTTTCTCTCTTTTATATTTTTTCATTGTCATTGTGTGGTGATATCAATCTTGTTCATCAAAAATTATAGAAATTCATCATAGATTTTGGTGGATTTCTAACATAATATTCATCCATAACATGATAAAATATCAACGATTCTACTTGCAGACATGTAAATTAATGAGCAGATCAAATTTAATGATCATTTCCTAGACAAACTTAATCATCATAACCTTAAAAGTGAAATTCAAAAGATTATATAATTTTTTCTAAAGATTGAACACTCTCGATTACTAAACAGTTAAATTCCATAATGTCTTTGTTGACATGACAATATTAGAAATCTTGATAGTCTGACTTCTTCAACCAATTTACCTCTATATGCATTATACTCGAGGGATTGTGAACAATCAAATATTGCTTTAATCATTTCACCCATATATGCCTTATGCTTGAGAGACCATGAAATATAAAATATTGTTTAAATAATATCACCCCTACAAATTTTATGTTCAAGGGACCATATCAAATTTTGCTTAAATTACTTTGCCCTTACATGCCTTGTGTTCGAGGGTTATGTAAACTACCAAACATGATATCCCAAAATCATTTTGAGCTAATATAACTCAAACTAGCTGCTAAAGCACATAATGCTCAAGCTAACTTAGGTGGGAATATGGTCTAGAGGCGTATTAACTATCTCACAACAATATGATGAGAGGTCGAACTCGCTAAACTTTGAAAACGACTCAATCCTTAGGACAAGGAGCCGACTCATTATTGAATCATGTAAAGACTTATTAGACCAAACCAAAGACATCTCCACAAAAACTTTTCATCCAAGGATTTTTCATGACTTTGTGCTCAAACTTGAAACAACAAACATATATTACCCTCCATAAGTCTTGCTAGTCCATATACACATGCATGGGTTAACAAACTATATTGGCTATATTGATGAATCCTTAAACTTTACTAGTTAACTTGTAATAATTTAGGTTTTTTTCCTACTTTCTAGTTAGTTAGAGTTAGTCACACCATGTAACCACAAGCTAATTAAATACCCAACATTGATTGTACTCTTTATAGTAAGTTGAATAGATGACCTTGCACACTAATAAGTGATTCACCATATTCTTCCCTAATACTTTATTCTTTTAATAGTAACTTATTTTGATTTTGTCTTTCCGTTTTGGTTTAGTGTAATCTTGATAATACTTGTAATCTTCTTTTGTTGGTTAATAATATTGTGAGTAAAAAAAAAAAATAATAGTTCTAAAGTGGTCCCTCCCTTTTCCAAGTAACACACACAACACAACATAGTTTTCTGATTCATCACAAATCCAAAATGAAAGGATCATAAAACCCAAGAATCCACCCATGTCTGCTCAATCCAAGCTAAGTTTAGCTTATACTAGTATAATATTTCATGTTAATTAAATAATTAATTATAGAGTATTTAAATTTTATCTCATTAATATGGCATACCTCATTTTGATGGTCAAGCATTAATGTTACTTAATTGATGAAAAATCAAGAATAGATAAGGTTTGGCTTGGCGGATTATATATAGGGCGGTTATGAAATGATATGGTAAAAGATTTTATGAAGAAAAAATTATGGTGAAAGTGACATGCTATTTACATCAATTTCTTAATTCTGGATAAATCTACAATTATTAAATCAGAAAAAAATCACAAGAAAAGAGATAAAATAGCAATAATTCTGATCTTTATATAGTTAGTTATGGTAAAATGGATAATGTAACATCTATGTTCTTATCTATGAAATTCATGATATTGATACTGTTGCTAAAATTAAACACTAAATCAACAAAATTGCATTGAATCACATGACATATGATACTGAGGTTTTAAAAAATAAATCACATAACATTGAATATTATTTTATATGTCAAAAAATAAATTGTGATTAATTTATACCACGACAATTCCAATTAATATCGAGACACCTATAATAATCAAAATTGCAAAAATCATAACGTGACCCGATGATTTTTTAAAATCAAGTCAAATACAATGAAATACTAACAAATTGTATTCAATATGTATTGATAAGTCAATACTCTGTGTGCCGATATGTCAAAAGTATTTTATTTTAAAAGATGAATTGAATAATTACGATGCAAACGATATAATTTTGATAGTGAATCGGTATATGAAATTTGTATATCATATCGTGTTTGTGCTTCATTGGTGACATATATATGGAAGACTGATATTTTGCACAGCATAAACAGATGTAAAATCATGGATCTTTTGATTTTTTTCTTCCTAGGTTGAATTGAAATCAAGTGATCACATTGAAACGGCAAAGAATGGAAGAGGAGACCTAGAAATGCGTATGGTGAAAAAGGTAGGTAGTGGAAAAAAGAAATTTCCAAATTAGAAGGCACCACATGGGTTCAGCTTTTGTTTTCGTTTGCCAAATATGAAGGTGGAAAAGAAAGTCATGATTACAAGCTATTCCATAGGGAAGATTCTTATATTATTTCAAATCTCACTCCTTATGATTGCACAAAAACCGTTTTCAAAATCAATTAAATGCTTCATAATACCATGATATCATCTACTTGATCACATGATCATCACTATGGAAACATACATTTTGTTCAAATGAAGATTATAAAGGAAAATGATTTGTTGCTAATTTGGCTGAAACTTTGTTATCTTCTTCTCTTACAAAGGCTGAATTTGCTATAACCTAGCTAGCACGGAGATGATAATATAATGCCCTGATTTTCCGACCACTACTGCTACATTGGTCCAAACCTAGCACATTATGCCACGTGTCACTTTAGTACAGCCTCACAAGCTATATACTCACCATCCAATCAAAATTGTGGACAGTTTTTTATTTTATTTGCATTTTTTTTGTAAGGTTTATGAAACTATACTTTACATTCTCTACTAAGAGAAAATTAAATTTTGTTTTTTTAATTAATGAGAAAATGTAATACTTGTTAAAATTATATGTTCACTCTTGTTAAGAAGGATGCATTTAGCTTGTAATCTTTGTCTCATCAAAGTTGATTGACTTTAAAATTTTAATTTTGATCTATCAAGTTCAAACTAGTGAAACAATAAAGTAATGTGAAATAGGATATGTAGTCAGTTAGGTTTTATGGATGATGATCTTGACATCAATTAAATTTGGTAGTACTGTAGTTGATATTGTTTTGTTAAATGTACAAAATATGAGTAATTCAATCTAGAATGGTAAAATTTATTTTTTAAAAATAAATTATTAAGAGAAGAATTACAAATAATTTTTTTTAAAGAAAACATCAATTAGACATATAATCAAACAAAGTCGATAAAAATCAAAAAATTTTAAATAACAGTTGCATTCGCATAGCCAACGTATAAATTTTTTCGTGATTTCGATTAATATATGTGTTTTAGCATTAATTGCGGTTGTCGCAATGTAAATAATCATTTAACTTAAAAACGATTAATAACACCCTATTGAGATCATTTTGTCGTGAACGTTTTAACATGTTGATTTGTAAATCATTTAACTTATATTTATATCTGCATATTGTAAAAATGCAAGGAATTCAAATCACAAAACTATAGATAAACACAAGTAAAGTGTTTGTTAACATGTGATAAGATTATTAAAAGAAAAAACTAAAAAAAACCTAAAAATGGGTTGAAGTAAAAGACAAAAAAAGAGGTTTGTGTAGAAGAAGCAAAAGACAGAAAGGAAAGAAGAAGAAGACAGAGTCACAAAAACCACAAGACCCCCCAAAAGCATCACACACGTATACCAAAATGTCCTTTCACCATTTCACACCAACAGTTTCTGCATATCCTTTCACTTCATCAAATTAAAACTCTCTCTCACTATATATATACACATTCTCTCACAACTTTTACCACACACCTTTTTCTCCTTTTCACTTTAAGCTCCAAAACCCTTGAAATGGCTTCTGAAAATGAAACCCTTGGAGGAAGAACCAAAAGCAGAAAGAACAAAGGTCCAAAGAAACAACCTCAGAGAGGTGTCGGTGTTGAACAGTTAGAGAGAATGAGAGCTCAAGAACAATTGAAAAAAATGGCTGAAGCTTCTGCTGTATTTCACATTGATCATCATCCTCAGCAACAACAGCATGTTCTTTTGAGGTATGGTGCATTATCTTCAACTGGCCCATTTCAGTTTCCTCAACAACAACAACAAATGATGATCAATGAAAACATCATCAACAACAACAACAATAGTACTACTATTGTTGGTTCTTCTGCTTTTGGTCCTTACAAAAATGGGTTTGGTCTTGGAACATGTTCTAACGTTGCTTCAGCTTGGGTTTTAACTAGTAACCAACCTAACAACAACAAACCCACCCATTTTGGATCTGGACCGTCACTTTTTCGAAACCCTCTTGACCCTTCTAAAGATCTCTCTTCAATGCAAAATCTCAATTCTCAATCCTTTGATCTTTGCCTCAAGGTACTTTTCACTATTTTTGTGTTCATTTTAGCCAATATTTTATATATTAAATTATATATTAATGCGAGTTTGTTATTTTAGAAAACACGTTTGAATGAAGAAGAAAATGTTATCAAAGGTTCAATATGGTCTAATCATGTTCATGATTTTCATAACAAACTATTACTCAAGCATGATGAGGTAGATTAGTTCTTATCTATTCTTAATTAATTTAATTATTTATCTATTTATTTTTTCATTGATGAGTTAAGAAATTGATAGGGTTATTTTTTGTGTTGTTAAAGAGAATTGAAGTTGTTACAGTACATAAGAGAGGAAATTCATCATCAGGAAATGGCAAAGATATTCTGGAATACAAGTTTTTTCCTAGAAAAGATGAAAGAGACACAGTTTCCAAGGAGCAAGTGTTTACATCAATTGATTTTGGGTTTGGTGAGCCTTCTTCATCTTCATCTATCACTGTTAATACAAACTATGGTGGAGGAGATTCTACAAATGGTTATGATTCCATTGATTTATCTTTGAAGCTTTGATTTGAACACTGCTATAGTATAGTATAGTATAGTACTATACCTAAAAAAACAAAGCTAGTTTATTTTTATTATTGTTATTGTTAGTACTGTTTTCTCAAAGTTTATTATTGTTATTGTTATTACTGTGTTTCTGGGTAGTTATAAACCCTAACACTGTTACATTCTATTAATTATAGTGTCAATGCTTTATAGTAAATTCTGATCACACTATTTAACTTTTGAGATGATTAAAAAATAATTGATTTTGAAGAGTGTAAAAATTTCTGTTCTAAAGATAATTTTAATATTCTATGTGCTGAAACAAATGCTGCCTTTTCTGTCATGCCGTTTATGGTAGTCGAGTATAGAGAATGCTTCAAAAAATGTGAAGAAAATATTCATTAAAATAGATACCAATGCTAAAAAACCTATCAACATTGGCATTTGTATGTTGAACCTAATAAGAGTATAGAAACATAGGGAAAATAAAATAAATAAAGATATTTAAAAATGCATAAGAGTTTCTTTTTTCATGTAGTGAGAGTTGTTTCGCAGAGTGGCTGCGGCTAACAGGCTATATATATGTTTTGAACAGAAAATGCAGTGTCAGTAGAAGTGAGGATTGATGTGGAAGCTTTTTAATTATAATCACTTTTTTGAATTGGGTGTTTCATCTTTTTGTTTCGCTTTAATTAATCTCTCTTGTTTAGGTAAAACTGCACCCTAATATCTTTGCCTATGTTTTCTTTTGTTACTCACAGTTCAAAGATAGTACAACAAAATTAATTATTCAACCATTATCACTTCTCAGAGTTGTGCTATATATCTGCCAGGAGTAACACAGGCATTAGTATAACAATAACATTATACTATTAAAAAAAGTGCATTCAGATTAATTAAGCCTTTTAAATTCTTTCTTCAACCTAGAGTGTAGTTACAAAAGTTTATTAGTTAGTCATTTTAATATTAAAATGTCTAGTTTTGAAGCACAATTGAGAGGTCAACATATCAACCAAAGAAATGTGAATAAAGGATTAAGTTCATAAGGATCTTTTCGAGTGAAAAATCTTTGGGAAAATATTTCAGTTAGTAGTAGTAAAGATTTTTTCCAAAATTTGCTATTGAAGGTATTACAGCTTTATCTTTGTATGAATGGTCGATCTAGTTATATATTTTCATTCTAAGTTAGATAGATGAAACTGTGAGCTAGTTTGATGGGAAAAAGGGTCTTGGAGAAGATGAGTTGAAATTTTCTTGAATCGAATATTTATGGCACGTTCAATTAGGAGTGACATAGTACTCATGTTTGATCAGCTCTTCATTAACTCAACGCTTCAACACAAATTTTCATCCTTTTTTCGTTTCTTTAGATCCCAAAGTATACCATCCAAGACAATTAAGGGACTTCAAACCCATTTCATTAATATGATGCTTATATAAAGTGGTCGCCAAAGTTATTTTAGGTAGGTTGACCAATGTCATGGATCATCTTATCTCACCAAATCACCAGGCATTTGTTAAAGGTAAATATTTAGTGAGCAATGTAGAGCAAATGTAGAGCAAACTTACGGAAGATGCCATAAATATTTGATTAAGGAAAATTTTAAATCATCTTCTCCAAGAATCTTTTTCCCATCATACTGGCTCACAGTTTAATCTTTTCATTGTAGAGATCTAGGGGGTAGGATCAAGAAGAGTAATGTTAGGGTCTTATTAGGTCTAATTCCTTGGGTTTTATAGCAATCTAAAAAACTTAGCTTTTTGAGGTCTCTCTAGTCTCCCCGATCTCTAGTTCGTTCTTTTAGAGGTAACTCGATATGTGATTTAAGCTTTAGTCCGTATGTGGAGAGTAGTGGTGGTCTTCTTTTGATCTAGTGTAGTTTGAAAGGAAGATCTTTATTTTCCTTCTCTGGTGCAAATTGTTGGGAGTGGGGTCATTCTAATTCTAAATGTCAATGTCTTTTGACACCAAAGCATTAATCGAGGTTTTGTTTTGAGGCTTCTTCGTCTCATTAACGAATACAACCTTAGAGGATTTTTGAACCTCAGTTAAGCTTTAGAATCAACATTCTTAGTTGTGGGTTTCTCTGTATCAAGCGGTTTAGTTCAGTGATAAGCGGGAAAAAAGTCTCTTATTTTATGAACATTTGTTTTAGGGTAGGGCAAAGAACCTATAAGCGCATGAATTTCTACAGAAATAGAATATAGAATTATTATCTAAGATTGATAAATGTGATGTTTTTCCTCTAGCAAGGTAGGTTCAGGAACATACTCTTAATTTTCAAAAATGAGGGGACCTTGAATACGGTTGGCAAGCGACAAAGTTGTCTTTGAGCTTTTCGTACCCTTGTTGTGCTTAGTTTTTGAAGCTACCATGGTTAAAGAGCAAGAGATTTGAGATTTGGAGGTTTTGTTTCCTATAAATGGGGAAGAAGATGCAGAGAAAAATGAGAGTTGAAAAAGAAGAAAAGAAAAAAATGACAGAGAAAAGATGTATTTATAATGCAGATTAAAGAAACTATTCAGTTTCTAAGAGTGACAAGTGCTTGAAGATCATGGGACAAATGATGATCATCTAAAGCGAGATCTGACGGTTGATTTCATCATGTTCCATATTTCTCCTAGGGAATATGGGTTATCATTTTTGCTCAGAGTTATTGCACATCTCAAGAAGACATTTGAGTAAGGTGGTCATGACGTCAGAATAGTGACAATCATGAGACGTCAAAATGTTAAAAAAATGTCCATATTCTCCTTTAGTTAAAAATGAAATTTATGGGGGACAATTTATTAGCTGGATTTTTTCTACGTGTTGTATTTCTAAGGTGATTTGGGGAACACTAAAATAAGCTTGAGTGTTTTAGTCGTTCTTCAACAACATCTAATGAAGGTGTTTTCGATGGTGAAGTATTAAGGTTTTACATATACATTGGTGTTTTGGGACTTAGTAAATTTTGAGATTTGGTTTAGATACAACTTTGATCGAGAAAGTCTGAAATTCAAAGATAGTTTGGAGTAATTGTTTTCCCGCCTTATTCACTTCTAAAGACGCGTGGAAGCAAAACGAAGGTGGGATACATTTAAATGACGACATGTCAGATTCTAAAGAGAACATCGTCCGAAACGGTTATTTCAAATTTAGTATAAAAAGGGGTTCTATATGTTAGATTTTGGGGTGCTTAATTGTATACAAAACTCATATTACTCAAAGTATCTAGCGAATTGAGAAATGAGTCAAAACTGAGTGATATATAAGTATGAAACCCCATTTTCATTTTATGCAAAATTATGTCTTTTAAGTTATTTTCCTGCACTTTTATCATTGTGTCGAAGTCTTTTTTTATATATTTTGTCTTTGCAAATCATTTTCATATTCTACTGAAGTTTTAATTTTTATCGAATTCTTTATTATATAAGTTATAAACAACTTATGAAAATTTTTACACATAAATCCTAAGATCAACCTAGTCGATCCTGCATGCAACTAATTTATCATTTGGAGGACTAGCGGTTATTTATGAAATTTCACAGTAAACACACGTTAATTTTGCTTTTTTAGAGAAGTTTGTTAATAACTAAAATGCAAGAAGGGAGACGTGGAATGCAAATAATCTTACGATGGATATGATGACATCTATTGACTACCTCCAAGGGAGTCACTTGTAACAACATGATTTATCATTATCTTATTTGTTATGTCATGTGTTCTGAAGGTGTTCAGCCACGCACCCTACTAGGCTTATGTGATCGGCCCTGAACAGTTGCCTCAAAACCCCTGTTCTTCCCTAGGCTTATGTAAATACTTTTCACATATTTGGAGCATCGAGGAATAAAGTGTCGAAGACACGACTCTGGATACACATTTTTGGAAGAAATAAGAAGTTTTGAGCTTTAGGTCGCGCTTAGCGTGGTCCCAGCGTGCTTTGGGAGCTCAAAAAGAAGTTCTGGCAGTAACTTTCGCGCTTATCGCAATATTTTTGGCGCTTAGTGCCCAATGACAGTTTAAGTGTAATAAAGTAGATCGCACGTAGCGCGGCTAGTGCGCTTAGCGTGGTCTACTGAATTTTGTTCTATAAATTCATTTTCAGCCATTTTTAGGTTATGGTTTTGGGGTGGTTTTTGATCCCTATTTCCATCAATCTTACTTTTTGATATATTAGCTTAGAAAACAACTATGGATCTTGCATACGGATGATCCGGGGTAGATTGCTCTTTGATTTGGCGTTGACAAACTAAAAGATTTGCGATTCATTTCTCTTCCTCTTTGTGTATCTCTTTTAGTTGAGTTTTGTATGTATATTTTCTTTTAACTCATATATATTCGTCTCCCATGGAATTTTATAACACTTTCTTTACGAATCTGTATTGGTGATTGTCTTAGGTTTTTACTCTGTGTTAGGGATTTGAGTTGTTATAGACATATATTGCTTATATTTTTATCTAGAATGATTATCTGTTAGTTTCTGAACTCTAGAGATATATTTAGAGATGACATTCACTTAGGGTATCTGAGATTAATGCCTCTGTGTCGGTTGTGTCAGTAGAGAGATCGTCGATGTGAGTGGCACAGTTGAATTTTGTGTTGTTGAGGTGGTAGAGAGATCACTACCAAGGTGATGCAGCAGGCCTCTCAATTTGGGTTAGAAATGACTTAGGTTGTGTTCTTCCTAAAAAACTATATCTAAGATGTTTAGGGATTCTGAGGCTCAAGTTAGTTGTCTTGAGCTCCAAGCTATGTGTCTTGCTTACCACTCAGTCAGGAGTCCTATTTATAGAGATTCATGGACCTCACCATTCATTACACATAATTGCCATAAAGCCTTGTAACGTCTGTCGCTGCCATGAACCGGGGTATATTCCCGACAGAATACCCTTGCTTTTACCTGTCTGGTTCCCCATATTTCTTGCCTAACACTTATACCTCGGGCAGTAGATTTTATGCACAAACAGGTTGTGAGAGATATGTGATGACATAGACAAGTATTGTAGGTTGAGTATAAATAGACGATAGGTGTAAGTTCGTGATAAGTAGTGTGCATTCGTGCTAGATAAGTTGTCTATCCTTTTTACTTTTGTATACATTTATTTTCTGTTGATACTTTTCTTTACAACCCATTTATCCCCTAAACTCACTAACGATGGATTTATCGAACGGAGAATCAATTACCAATCTATGTGGGCACGATACGATATAACCTATATATCACCTGGTAAAATAATACTTTACTTTTTGCTTGCCGCTTTACCTCCGCAACACCCACCCATTTGTTCTTCATTGTCTTCTTCTTATTCTTCCTTTTCCCAATTCCGTATCTGTCTTCCTTCATTGGAATAAACTGAAGTCTTAATCATTTCACATCAACATTATCATAAATCATATCATTCTTATTCAAACTATTCTCTCTCACCCAATTTCGTATCCATGATCTTGTTTAATTTTTACCTTTCATAGCAAATGTTCATGTACTTTATATTGGTTGTGGTGTTCATCAAATTGTTTGTAAATGCCAGTATTCTTTGTTCTATGGTTCAAAGTAATGGTTCAATGGCATCTTCTGATTTTACATGTACTTATTTGTATCCATCTCAATCTGTATATTTTTCCAAAATCAAGTTGATTTTAGTTATTACACATAAACCACCTTCGTCATGTTCATAATTAACATGATGAACAATCACCCAGAAATATGAACACCACCCTTCCATCCATCATGAACCAGATATGGCTAAAGAACATGAACTTCTCCTCATAACTTGTTTGGGATTTGAGTTCATGTGGAGAGTCATAAAGACAACCTAAGATCAATTTAGTAATACAAACATCCTTTTTCTCATGTAGATGGGCTGCAAGAGGTATACATTTCTCTACTACTTAGAGGGAGCTAAAAACTGAAATGGGATAGCCAGAAGGTGAGAAAGCAATGTGCTTATGGTCAGAGACTTCCTTAGTTTTTTCATGATTGTCTTTGATGTAGTTGTTGAATCTAGGATGGTAAAAGTAAAATTAGGTTTGATCTGATGCTTAAGAGTAAGGTTGATAGTTTCCCCAATTAGTCGAAGACTAGTAATAACATCAATATCTAAAATAGTGCGAGTGAATATCCCACAGGGTAAATCAAAAGTATTAGTCGAAGACTCCTAAAAACATATGGCAGCTTTAACATGTATGGGTTATACTTGGGTCTAGTTTTTTACGGTTGGATCAAATAAAAAATACCTTGACCTTTACAAGTTTGATCTTTTTTCTTTTGTATTTTGTGCAACCAACTAGGATAAGAATCACTGTTGGTGGAAAGAGAAGAATGAAACATACGGCTAGGATGTTCTGTGAACCCGAACTAAAAACATTTATCTTCAAAGAACAAGGTTTGCATGATGGTGAAAGGGGAAGAACTTTTCCAATTTGGTTGGTTTCATAGATGATATGGGTAAATGACCCATAAATATATGAACAATGCCTGAAATATAATATGGAATCAGTACTTGGGAAGCCCAAACAATACATTTCTCCTTCTCCATAAGTGGTTCTAAAACATATTTACGATTGTTGAAAATGACAGGACCTTTAATAGCGCCAACAAAATGGATTGAGAGTTGTTTTTCTATTCCATAATAAGTCATTATTCTTAGAATTTAGTAAAATAAAGATTTAAGTTTGCAGGAAAGAAGAAAATGATGATATATATAGTTTGAAGGGAAGACTCTTCAGCTTCCCTTAAAATCTAAACAAATGGCCTTTTACTTTTTTGGATCAAAGTTAATTAAATGATTTTCTCTTAATGCGGTTAATTGTCATGGCCCATGATAGCCTTAGAAGTTGGAACCATGATGGCAGTCGCACGCACGTTTATTGACCTTACAACTAGGTGAAAGTGGTCATGATGACGATGATTTATGAATAATGCTTTGAAAAGTATCATGAGTTTATTAAAAATCTCACCTTTCTTCCATGTTACAAATATGATCGAAAGTTGCATCTTTGGGGACATTTGTTAGCCAATGATTTTTAAAGTTGTTTCTCAACAACATTAGTGATTTTGTACGGGTTCAAAAAGCGAAGACACATGAAAGCCGAGTAGAGGACAACTATCCATGTAATAGTGTATGTATCAAATGTTAGAAAGGCAACCATTGTAGACAAACTATTAATGATATAAATAGTATATAAATAAATTTCATCTATATGATGGAGCTTCGCATTTTTTCAATTGTTGATCTTTGTAGAATTCAAAAAAATCCAAATCAAAGAGATAAAAAATTTGTGAGAAATGTATGAATCTGCATTTCACTTTTAATCCAAATATTTTTATTCGATTTCTTGCATGATTTTTGACATTTACTTTATTCTTCAAACAATCCTACATTTTACTTCTTGAAATTTCTATCCAATTATTTTACATTCAAAAGCAAAGTCATCAAACATGAATATATTTTCTCAATCTATTTTATACAAATTATCCTTAAATTTATTTTAAATTTGTGATTTATTTATTAAAAATGCCAATAACTAATTATTTATTTAATATATAAACTTTGGATTTGGATGTTTCGAATTTACTTTTTCTATATATAACTTTATCCAATTTTATGTGCTTTTCTATCAATAATAAATCTTCCTTGTATCGGGGACAATCTTTTTTCAAATTCATGTCCCGCTTTTCTATCAATAATATCCTACATTTATTCATTAATATTTTATTGAAAAATAAAAAGAAGAACACATATCTTATCAAAATAATGGAAATGACATTTAATCTCTAATACTCGGGACTCCCTCATAAATATTTTATTTAAATAATTTGTGGTTCTTTAAAAAATGAATTGGTGTTAATTTTAATGATAAAATTGCATGTTTATATTAAATACTCTTAATCATTATACATGAAAAATATATAAATACAAAATAAGAAGTATAAAATATAAAAAATATATTTGTATTCAGACTAAATAAATTAAAAAATATATGAGGGAGTTTTAATTATTGTATAATTATTTTAAAACATTTAAAAAAGTTTATTTATTAGTTAACTTACTTTTATTATATGAGGAAAAATAACTTTAATAATTATTAATTCATATTTTTGAAGAAGTATTAAATACATTAAAAATTTAAAATTACAAAATTGTAACAATAAAGTAAACCTTATCTACAAAATGTACCCAATAACAGTAGAGTCCGGAAACCAATCACTCTCGATCATTTCTCAACAACACAATAACTTAGGCGGGAATTACAAATTTAGAATGCAACATCCACCGCGCAAAATCGGCGTAGCAGTCGACCTCTCCGACGAGAGCGCATATGCCGTCATCTGGGCAGTCACCGTGGTCCTCCTCCACGTCTGACAGCGACGAGATGAAGAAAATCAAAAACTACTTTCACATGTATACAATTTCCAGAGTGAACGATTTCGCGAAACCTCTACGCCAGTCGCAGATTCCTTACAATATCCTCATTGTGATGGATAGCCAAATTAAGGAGCGTCTCTGTGTTGAGATCATCGTCGGAAGCCGCGGAAGCGTCGGTGAGTATTGTGAGCTCCATCGCGTCTGTCCTGTTGTAGTGGTTCGGTGTTCGGATGGAGACTCTACTGCTAACTCTGTGATTGATTGATTGATTGATTTTGTTTGTTTTTTTGGTTGAATTTGATGATGTTTGTGAAGCTATGTGTTGCTTTGTATTGGAATAGAGATTGTGAGAGAATAGTAGTTAATAGTGATGGCTTTTTTAGGAATTAGGTTTAGGGTTTGATTTTGGTAAATTTTAGTAAAATATGAATCTGAGATTTTTGTGTAAAGTCACTAGATTTCATGAAAATTTTCATTTGCTTTCTAGTAACTTGTTGCTAATAAATGCATACAATTTGTTTGTGAATGTGATAACTTATATGAGTATCTTTACTCTACTGTGACCCTAAAAGCTTGAATTCAATCCGGATTTTTGAGCTAGATGGCATTTATTTAGTTTAAAAAAATGTCGATTGCGGCGCATTATAGCAGATTATGGCAGAAAAACGCACAATATCAGTCGATATTTACCAATGCGTCGAGCCCAAAAACCGCCATGTATATCCCCATAGCGGCCATGACACCTCTATTTAATAGCATTGGGGAAGAAAAGAAAGGTACTTAATATGACCCTGCACTTCCCTTGGTTCATTGGAAATGTAAACTTTGAGGCCTACTATGATAAACACGGTCATACATGTCCGTTAATGGATCACCTCTTCACTACGATCTATTAAACCTCTCTCCCTGCAATGCCAGCAAACCATATATTTTGACTCCTTACAGTTTATAGTTAGTCAAGTGTCTAATAAGTCGTCACATTACCTCATAAGTTAATCATTTTAAAGGATTGTTGATTTTGTAAACAAAAAACCAATTAGGCCTAAACAGGCCTTTGAATTATCTGTTATTTACTTCAAAATCCCCACAACAGAATTTGCTGCAGACCTAAAAGCATTTTGAGTTGGTGCTGTCTGGAGTATGTTGTACTCTTTTTCTTTTTTTTTCTTAACATGGGAGAAAATCTTTCTGGCATTCAATTGTGCATTGTTCTCTTATTTTCTAATCTTATCAAATTCTGTTAAGTATTTATGCTTGAATCAACCATCTAATAAATCCAAACCATTCAGGTGACCTCAAAATACTTATTGATAGAGCCTACAATCAAATCCTAGAAGAGGAGCTTATGCACAACACTGATGAAGAACTCCTTATGAGTTTACTTGTGAATGAGAGGCGACAACAATCCCATACCTCCACTAGGCGCAAACGTGCAAAGCGTAGACAAACATAAAAAGGTAATTATTTTTTTCTATTCGTGTAATGCTATGTTTCCCTTTTAAGTTTTTCTGCTTTTGTTCCATTGCAGAATGTATCTGGCCTCAAAAGGATTTGCGAAATGGTTGTAGAGTGTGTTCTTTTCTTTTCCTGTCACGTATCTAAAGCATGTCTTGCATATGAACTATGGTAAGATTAAGCATGAGTTTGCATAGCTTGAAGTGGTCTCTGGAGGATGTTGGAAGATTGTTTAGCTTTAACTGCGTGTGGAAGATCACATTATCACAATGAGCATTCTAGTATTTAACTTATTTCATGTTATTATGCTGACAATAATTAGTTTGCCTTTCTATTTTTTTTTTTTTTGAAAAAGAACTCACATTTCTATTATCCTGGATACTATTTTGTGTATTAAATAAAAAATTGTATAGGCTTGATTAATCATTTATGTGATGTGAAATTTATAGAAAAAGTGTGTTGTGCTTCGCTTTGGTGTCTGTTTCAAAGCAGGTCTTGATGCTCCTTTAACTTTGGATGAAACAGAATGCGTGGTAGAACTCCCATATGACTTTGCAATTATAGTTTAAATAGTAATTATTATATTTTTAAGAGTGGTTAGTGGGAAATTATTATAATATTTAAGAGTAAATATACTTTACTATTTATTTAAGTTTGTGTTTAAAACAAAGATTAAATATGTTTTTAATTCTTATAAATATGACAACTTTTAAATTTAATCCTATAAAATTTTTCTTTAAATAATGGTCATCGTAATATTTTCCGTCCTTATTTTTTATTTCTACCATTAGATTTCACTAACAAAGGCTTACGTGACACGCCTTAATGATGTCACGTCAACTAAAGTTAAAATTAAAGAAAAAGAGATAGATTGCGGGGGTTTAAACCCCTTAAATAACTTTAAAAAATAAAAAAAATTCAACATTAAATTTTATCAATGATATGCACCGCAGGTTTGTAGATTCTCATTAGAAGAGGATGTGTTGATTATGTTGTTGACAATTCTCATAACATGTAAACCATGGAAAAAAATTATTATTTTTAATTTACTTTTTTCTTTTTAATATGAAAAGTATGAAATCCAAATTTTGTGATTAACCAACTTCATTAATACAATATTTTCAATTTTATTAATTAATTTTATAATTATTAAAAATTTGAAAAGTCTATTAATCAAATTCATAATTTTATTAATTATTTTTTTATATTTCATTAATCAACTTTGTTTTACAGTTAAAAATTATTTTTAATATCTGAATGTTTATTAATTAACGTTATCACTTCATTAACAAATGTTTTATATTTTATTAACTAATTTTATTTTACTTTTAAAAGTTATTATTTATACACTGTTTTTAAACACGGTTCATCGATACTGTTCACGTACATTATTTACTATTTAATATTATTTTATTAAAAATACTATCTACCATATAAATAAAATAAATAGTATATACGGTGTAAGTACCGTATAGGAGGTATAAGAATAGCAAGATGTTATCTATAAAAGAAATGTATAACTTCATTTTCATTTTTCTATGAGTCGTTTTATACTCACTCATTTTCTTTGATAAAGACGTGAAATGAGGAAATTATGTTCATTTCAGCTTCAATTTAAATTAATAAAGAACGCGGCAAAACGAAATTTTTGAACACAAATTTGACAAATTTTTGGAAAGAAGGAAAAAGAAAAGTTTGTGGAACGGATTATTAAAAAATAATAAAAGTGTAAATACTTCATTTTCATAAAAGTTAAAAAATTAATTGATTTTTAATTTGATTTATTAATATGTGTAAAATGTAGTTTTTTCTTATAAAATAAAATGGAGGGAGTATGAGGTAAAAGCTAGTGTTCTTTTAAACACATATCAATATGAATTTATCATTTAACTATAACTTTTAAATTATTTTATATTTGTCAATATAAATTTTTTATTCCAAATGAATAGAGGCAGACATAAGTAGAGATATGAATGGGATTGGGAGGAGGTACGGGATACATCTTCTTTTTTGATCTTAATATATTTTTCATCTTCAGAATTTTGTAATTCATTCTTCTTCTAACCGATTTTCGTAAACATAATAAAATATATTATATAAAATAAAATTGAGTGAGGATCAACTTGAGTAAGTTTTTTTATCATTAGATTAAATCTAATTTAAAGATAAAAATTGTGGAGTAAGTTAAAAACTTACTCTTAGAGTAATTTGAGATTTTTTTTTTTAATAACCAAATTCTTTTTAAAAATTTCAAAAATAATCGATATTTCAAAATAATTACAGAAATAGCCATTTTTCTGCCAGAATAACACATTGTCGCCACTCCAATTGGTGACTATCCTTATTTGGAGGGCAAGTCGCCACTCCCATTAGCGATTTGTGTTTAATTTTTTTTTTAATTAAATTATTTAATTATTGAATAAAGAAAAAAGTACACACATATTAAATTATTTAATTATCGAATAAAGAAAAAATACTACAATTTAAAATCAATAAGATATTTTTACATATTTTGGGGCCTTCGAGGCCTCTGGTACGATCCGCAAGGCGGAACTCTAACTACTTGTGTAGATGGCTCACGAGGTGGTAGTGCTACCATAGTCATACCCCTAGTCTTACGACGCCCCCTTATTTGTTCTTGTTGTGTTTGGCCGATGTCCCTTCAATGTATTATGGGTCTACAAAATCTGTGAGCCGACCTTGACCTCTAAAATTCCCGCTGTAGGATAGGCGAGTGCCCTATACACCCTCAAAGCTTTGTATTTGTGGGACAAAGTGGCTCCTGTTCGGTGCGCCCTCGAAATATGGTCTTTGGTAGTTGGAGCTTGAATCGGGTTGGTTAGAAAATAATGTTTGTTGTGGTGTGTTGAAGTATGGCTGGTCATCTTCAGGTATGTCGGTGTCGGGGCTAAGTGGTGATCTGGACGAGCCCTCCACACCAGTGTCTTGGTTGTGTTGAAAGTGTTGAGATTGTTCTTGGTATTGGGGTTGAGTTTGTGGTTGGTAGTGTTGGTAGTGTTGGTATGGTTGGGGGTGGACATGTGTTAGTATGGTTGGGGGGTGGACATGTGTTGGGGAGTGGATATGTGTTGGTATGGTTGGAGGGTGGACATATGTTGGTATGGTTGGGGGTGGACATGTGTTGGGGGGTGGACATGTGTTGGTATGGTTGAGGGTGTTGTTCTTGGTAATATTGTGGTTCTTGTTGTTGTTCTTGTTGTTGTTGTTGTGGTCGGTAATTTGGTGGTTGCTGTTGTTGGAAATATGGTTGTTGTTATCTGGGGCCGTCCAAATAGAACGAGTCAGACACAATCATTTCTGGATTGATATTCGATATGTACCAATCCATATATTCCCTTGTCGGTTTCATTTCGTTGGGAAGAACCGGGAATTGTAGGACATAGTGCGGCACGCTCTTTCCATATTTTATGGAACTCCGGTGCTAAGCCTTCCAATTATTTTGATACCATTGGTGGCTGACTTTTTTAAGATGCCAGGGATCCAAACACATCGGGGGTGTTGTACCTCAATTTTTGTCCCTAAGATTCTAAAAAAAATTCATACCATCACATTGCACAAATATCACAAAGGGTGTCTCTCTCTCATCCCTATCTTTGGATTTGCCCTTAGAATATCACCAAGCACCTTGTGAATGTGTTTATTTCTCGTGTATGATGATAGATATTCGTTGGGGACTTCCCCCATATGCATGTTAGGGCAACGTGGCCAACCACCATCTAACCACCATTGTGCCCTCTAAGAATAACGAGTCAACTCCCCTTGTATCTCAGAGCTGCAGATCTGGAGGAGGCCACGTGCTGGACTCCACACACACGTAAGCTTTGACAGTCTTTATTGGGCCTAATTATCCAACCCATTATGTAGACCTTGACCCAACGCTGGGGGCTATATATACCTTTTCACTTGAGAGTGTCAGATATTCACTCTTTTACTCTCTTTGTACTTGTACTCTGATTGCTGTCATTCTCACTTTGGCATCGGAGTACCTTGCAAGTGCACTACCCTTCACTTAACTACAAACATTCACTTTTAATTCGTGGGTCAGCGAAGATTCTTCTGATCAGATACGATTAATTTTCTATTAAGAGAAAATTGAAAATTATAGCCGTTTATTTCATCGTGATAAATAGTTTAGATTTTAAATTTAAAATTAACGAATCAATATTTCAGTTCAATTTGTTGTTGAAAGAACTAAAATAGTTTTAATTATATATCTTTAAAGTTTTATTATAGTTCAATTATTTTAGTTAAACAGTATTATAAATTGTCTTGTGGATTTCTTAATCCACCATATAACCTTCTCATATATTACGTGAATTTCCAAAAATGTCATTGGAAACTGGAAATATACTTCCGGTTAACACCCTGTATCATACAAATCATGTTGAAAAAGGTTGGGTGTAAATCGAAAGTGTATTTTCGATTTTAAATTATATGTAATTTTTAAATAAAGCATGTATGTGAGACCAAATTTAAAATAAATTCTTAATATTATATTATTTAGTTTGGAACCGAAAATATATTTCTTATTTTCACTCAAATATTTTAAAATATGATGTGTACCGAAAATATATTTCCGATTTTCAAAAATATTTTAGGATTTTCATTGAGTGCGCTCCCCCCGGATGGTTTAATAAATCCCCTTTGTCTTAGTCTTGTTGAGAGAAGAATACTGTCGAAGGAATCTTATTTTCTATCTATTTTTCTCAAAATTATTGGTGAAATTGGAAATTGTCTCTTTAGATTTGTGAAAGATTCTTATGGAATCGGTTTAAAGAAAATGAGAAAGAATGTCACTCAGTTTTTATAAATTCTTTTATGGTCGACAGTGCCTCAATTTTTCTTCTTCTTTTATCTCCATTTAAAACGAGCAAACATGTCTGGTGCCTTGAAGCATGCCGTTTCTCTCAGGTTGAAAAATGGAGATGTAAATTACTATAATTCTAGGTTAAATCAGTTATATAATTGTATATATCTTTGGCAATTGTGATATTAAAGAGAAATTTATTCACAAAAATTATAATAGATGTCCTTTCTTTTAGAAAATGGAGAGCCTATTCCTTTTTTAACATGTTAATTATAAATTCAATTATTTAAAGTGGTATTAAAATGATGAAGTGTATTTAAAAATATAATAATTTATATTTTAAATATTCAAAATATAAGAAAAAGAGGTAGAAATCACCTTATAGAATTAAATTGTTTTAAAAAAAATAACTTAAGCACCACTTTGTTACAATAAAATAACTTAAATAATCCTAATATATTTTTGACAAAAAGAAATGCAAACCAAACATGTGAGCCTCATCTCAATCAAGGACACAATCACGTCTTCTATCATATCTCTCAACCTTGATATCTAATAGAATAATTATATATACAAGATGTTGAATGACACAAAGTAATTTAACCACTCATATTTTATATAAAAAACAAATAATTAAATTTTCTTTATTTAATTTATTATCACTCTCGTATTACTTTTCACTTTCGTATTACTTTTCACTCAACAACTTAAACGTTGAAGTATTATCAGTCCACTTCTTCTCCGTCTTAAGACAAATTGTTGAACAATATTAAAATCTTGTTTCTATATTTTATTATACATTTCCCCTTCTCGACTGGAACAAAAGAATCAGTATACAATCAGAATAGATGAAGATGGTGAAAAACTTATATAGACACATATCCAAATATAAACCATTTAGGCACACTTCATAAAATATATATATAATTAAGATAATTAAAAAAATTAATATTTAAGTTTTTCTCTTTCATAACGTGTCCTTGAATGGTGTCCCTAAATATATTAATTGTGACCAAGCAAGTGTTGCTAGATGAAGATGACATCATCAAGTCCAATAATTATGTTCATAGAAGAACCAGAACTATTGAAAAATAATAAATAAGTAATATCGCTAGACTAGGTTTTAGATTACTTTTTTTTTTTTTAACATTTTGGTGAATTTCCTTTATTATATATTATATTATATTTTTTTAATATCGCATATCGTGGTTACTATTAAAGAAGATAAGAGTTCACACGTAGTTCACAGAATTTTATATGACGAATTTTATCATAGCATCATAGCCTCAAGTTCATGTGCGACGTGAAAGTTCATATACACGCATAATTAACATGACTGAGACAGGGACGTAGTAACTATTATTTGGCTCTTATCAGTGTCACATAGCTTATATGGAACACTTATAATCATTCTTATATAATTTATTACTAATGGTCCAAAATTTTGGCTTTTTTATTATTTTTATTTTAAACTTACACTCTCTCATGATAGACTCACCAGATTTTATCACTTTCTTCTAGGATCTTTTATTTATCGTCTTCTCCAACCTTACCATTGATAGCGTCATAGATTGATTTTGTGTCGTCATATAGTGAATACGGCGAATTCTTTTTTGGTTTATTTATTATCGCTAGCTTCGGAATGCTGCAAAAAGATAGGCAAAAAAATTCTTTTTTAAATTTATTAAATAATTGATGTAGGTAGTTTACCTAGGAAAAAATTCTTTTTAAAATTTATTAAATAATTGATGTAGGTAGCTTATCTAGAAGATAAATACATAAACTATTGAGTTAAATAAATTTTTTATTCTTAAAAATATTGTAGTTTTTAATTTTAGTCCTTCCTATTTTTAGACAACGATTTTTAAAAAGAACCGCTATCAAAGCCAATTAAAACCGTTGTCAAAATTTAAGAGAGACTAAAAATAAAATTACAATATTTATAAGTACCAAAAACTTATTTGAACCTAAATTATTTAATGCACCTAGAAAAAGACCGGAGGGAGTATGTTTAAATATCGAAAAATCCATATGACATACATCTATATGTTTGTCTCAGAATTACAGCATAAGTGATTTTAGTAGCTATTTTTGGATCTGTGTAACAATAGTCGATGAATAATTTAGGAAGTATATTAAATCGTCGTCAAGTAATAATTTTATAAACTTGCCTCCAGAAAGATTATTTAACTACATACAACAATACTATGTGGGGGGTTTCTTAAAGTGTTTGATTTAAAACAGATAAGAGAACAAACATGTGAAAATGATCAGAGATTAAGAAGAATCATGCCTTTCTCGAATCCTTTCTTTATCATTATTTAGTAATTGTGTCTATTACATAATGTTTTTAATCTATTATCAAGATATATTAAAAAAGTAGTTATATCCAACTCTTTGGTGTATATATAGCATTCTCTTTTAATACAATCATATAATTTCTTAGAAGAATTCAAAATCAAAATAGGTTTTACTGCACATTAATATCTTGATCACAAAATTATAACTCTTTATTCCTAAAGTAATTATTAATTGTTAAAAATTAAATTAGACCAGTTTTCAATAATTAGGGTTAGTAATCATTCAAAATCTAGGTCCAGTTCATACAGTCCTCAACTTACAAGAGGTATTAAACACAAATTTAGCTGATTAATACTAGAATTGCAAGTTTTTAGAATAGTACGCATATAATCTCATGGTTCAAATAGTTCAAAATAAATTTATTTTAGAAGACCTAATCCAAAGATATTTAACTACCAAGTCCAGAGCCAAAATATTAGAAGAAAGATACAAGAATTGTTCTAACTTTCATAAAAACTCAACTTATGTCTCTTTCTATCATTTCACTCAAGTAGAATAATATCGTAATCACTTTATCAACACAAAGTAGTTATTTTATCATAAGTTTGAAAAATATCTAAATAATCAATCATAATTAGAATTTGAATACACACCTTTGGAGGATATTTTAGGGATAATAGGCTTAAAGTTTGGAGGTATATATCTATTATTTTTTAAGCATGATAAATAAATCCGTCTCCTCCGGGCCCTGACCTCCCCCGCCACGAAATTAGCGGGGAAAACCCAATTCAAATGGGGGTAGGTGTGAGAGCGGAGAAAACCCGATTTTTATTTACGGGTATGGGAGCGGGTGATGCTAGTACCCGCCCTTCATCCGCATCCACCCCGCACCCGCCAACTATATTTAATTTATTTAATTTATTTTTAATAGTTTTATTACTTATTTACACCTTTTAATGTTATAATATCATGTTTATTAGATTTTTAAAAAAAAAATACAATTTGGTTAAAAATATCAAACATAAAAAATCTTTTAAAATAATCATTATTTAGTTTAATTATTGATTTTAATTTTTATTGAAAAAATATAAATTTAAAGAAATTAAAATTTTATTCGTGCATGTGTGGGGCGAGTGCGGAGAACAAATATTAGCACTGGTCGGGTTTAGGAGTGGGGGCGGATCTATGTCTGGGTGGCGGGTGCAAATATTGGTGTGCTGAAACCCGCCCCGTTCTCATCCCCGCCATTTTCCTTATTTTACCAATTTGAGAGGACAAAAGAATCATTTATTTATTTTTTTGATTTTTTTCTTTGAAGAAGTCATTTTAACATCTTTATTTATTTTAACAGGAAAAAATAAAATATCCTCAAAAGGTGGATATTTTCCACTTACTTCAAGAATTATCTTCCATTTACTTCAGTGAATGCTACTCTTGAGTAGATGCAAGTTGTCCATGATGAACAATATTAAAGCAAATGGATGAGAATACACTTCAATAATTAGTCGTGAAACAAGAGGAAATAGATTATCATCTAACAAGAACATACCCATTACTATATCAATACCAACATATTAAGTATTCTCAGGCAAACAACACATCAACAACAATAATCAACACAAATGCAACACTTATACAATATATGCAATACCGACTTAACATGAATGTGGTACCAAATATGAACACTCATGTTCATCTTGCTCCCAGATCCCACCATAAGATCAGATTCCCTCTTGGAACCGAAGCACGCCAAAATTGCCACCATTAACATAGGTAACGCTTCACCATCACCATAATAGAAATTAACTACTCGCACTTGATACATCACCATAGGATCGAGACTCACTAAAAAAATCGAAGTTCCGAAAACATGAATGCATAGAATCTCACCATGCAACAACAATACCTAGATATTGAATCATCTTTTGATCGTGTATGCCATCAACAACACAATAAACATAAATAAAGCATATATATAATTAAATATGCAACATATTTAACAATCACCACAATTATTCGTACACAATAATTCATTGTTGACACATATAAGCATATTCAACACAACATTATTATAACCACAAAACTATAGAAACATCATCAGTATTCAACATTTACATTGTTAACCAATTAAAATTAACATTCTAAACATCATAACAACATCACAAAATAGCATCATCAAATATTCATAATTCTCATTATTTATTCATGTTATCGCGACACATTCATCCCCTGAAACTAAATCCATTTGATGGTTAATTGCATTATTTTTCCAACGCTTCAAACGACAACTCATTTGTACTTACAAATCAAAATTTATGACTAAAATCGTCGTACAGTACAAGAAGATCAAAACAAAAGATTCCCAAAAAAACAACAACTCTTGGGCTGAGCACGAATTTTTGTGTTGAGCGCAAGCGCGATGAGAATATCTTTATGGGCGGAGCATAATCACGCTGAGCACAATTTCCTGTGTTGAGCGCGACCGTGACAGATATAACACAAGTTCAGCCATATGGAGTTCAGATCTAAACTCTGATTTTTTAACTCCTAGCACCCAAATTCGACCCAAAATGCAACTTACATATTATAACATATTCATAGATCATATTTCATAAATATCAATACAACACATCCTACAATCCTTCATATTCATTTCATACCTAAACCTCCATTTATCAACAATGGTACATATTCAACAATCATGTCAAAACATAATTTTACTCATAAAAAGACATACGAGTTTCATCAACCCATTATCATATAATAACAATTATAACATCAATTTTCAAAATAAGGAATTAGAATACCCAATCCTAAGGAGATTAAGGGTCCCTCAAACTTTAACACCCACTAGAGAAGTACATATCCCCTTACCTGGATCTCCTAGCAAGAAATGAAATCTCTCCCTTGAAGCTCTTCTTCTCCTATCTCTAGACTCTTGCCTCCTTTCCAATTCTCCAAACATTTTCATGTAGTGACACTCTCAGGTTCTCCTAATCCATTATTTTATTTCAAAACCCAATTTTTTCTAATTAAGTCATTCTCTTCCTATCCTCCATATTTTCTTAATTCTAATTTTGCCCTCAATTTCTCTACAAATCTTATTTTCTTATTATTGTATTATTCTAATATATTAACTTAATTAATTTAAATAACTCTTATTATCTAATTATCAAAATAATTCTAAATAACTCCAATTTAGAATACACAAAATCCATCAATCAAATAAAATACACAAAATCACAATTAATTCATAGATATCAATCAAAATAAACTAATTGAAAATTAGGGGTTACAACTCCCCTCCACTTAAGAAATTTTCGCCATAACAAATTAACTGAGGAAAACAGAGTCAGATACGCCTCTCTCATCTGCTCCTCATACTCCCAAGTCATGCTCCCACAAGGTGGCCCTCAACAAACTACCTTCACCAAATCAATCTCTTTATCACACAATTGCTTCACTTATCGATCCTCTATACGTATAGGTAGTGCCTCCACGTTCATGTTATCTCTCACATGCACATCATCCACTTGGATCAAATGAGACGGATCTGAAATGTATCTCCTCAATAAAGACACATGGAACTCGTCCTGAAGATTAACAAGTGGTGATGGCAAATAATTTAGATATGCCACTTCTCATATCCTTCCCAATATTTGGTATGGACCAACAAATTTCGGCATGAGCTTTCGAGATTTGAAAGCTCGACCAACACCAGTTACTAGAGTAATTCTAAAAAACACACAGTTTCCCTCCTGGAACTCAAGTGCTTTCCTTCTATTGCCACAATAACTTTTATGACGACTCTGTGATGCTTTCATATTATCTTGAATCATATTGATCTTATAAGTCGTATACTAAACAATCTGAGGTCAGAGCATAACACTTTTTCGTGACTCATACCAACCCAAAGGATTTCTACACCTTTGACCATACAACGCCTCTTATGGTGACATTCGAATGCTAGAGTAGAAACTTGTTTTGTAGGTAAATTCAATCAACGAAAAGTAGTTATCCTAAAAACCTCCTTATTCTAGCATACAAGCCTTCAACAAATCTTCTAAAGACTGGATGGTCCTCTGTGTTTGACCATTCGTATGCGAATGATCAACAAAACCCAATTTCATCTTTATACCCAAAGCAACTTGCATACCTTCCGAGAACCTCGATGTAAATCTTGTATATCTATCTAACACAATACTCGAAGGAATACCATGCAGTTTTATGCAAGAAATAATTGATCCTCATCAGTATAAAATGAGTCGATTTGGTCAACATATCCATAATCACCCAAACTGAATCCCATCCCATCGAAGTCTTTCGCAAACTTGTTACAAAATCCATATATATTTTATCCCATTTTCTCTCTATAATATTAAATGGCTACATCATACCCAACGACTTCTTATGAATGTAACTTCACTAATAGATGTTTTACATGATGTCAAAACTAGGAAAACTTAGCATTTCAATATAGTGAATCGTATCTCTATATCTTGTGGAACTCCCTTGCATTAGAGGAGTCATTAAAAACAAGTTTAAAATTGGTCCCAATCATGAAAAATTTGTTTATGCAAAAAAAAAAAAAAACATGTCAATGTGTCGACCTGAAATAAGTATGTGTAAAATAAGAATTTCTGCAATTTCTTAAAAGTTTCAGTATGAATCAACACATATGATTTATGCGTCGACATATGTGCTTCAATATTAAAGCCTTCAATATTTCTACTTTAAAACAATGACACATGCATTAAAATATACGATTTATGCCTCGACACATGTACTGCATTATTAAATCCTGTAGCTACTATTTTGTATGTGTCGTCACATAACATATTAAGGTCAGCACATATTGTTTTTGTTACATTTTTTCATTCTGAAACTTCCCTCTTTTGCCTAAAAAGATTCCAAATATAAATATATAATTCAAGCATCATTACAACTTGATGATGCCATAAAAATGTCATGCATTTGCTCTTCATCTTCAACCTTCATCCTACGCATACACACCAATAAACCATTGTAATGATCTTTTGTCGGGGTGCCATCTAGACGAGGTTCGATAATGTCCAAATAGGTTCTTGTGTAGACGAGAATATTGGGTTGAGATTTGTAGGGGTATTCATCAAGAAAAACAAATGGTTTATCCTCCAAGATCTTTGGTTGATTTGGGGGATTTTCGTGCAAGATGTTCAAGAGAGGATCTTTTAGAGATAATGAATGCAAAAGAAGTAGCGCGAGAACGATGAATCAAATTGAAGTCTTGTATTGCAATAGGTTTAATTGATGGTGTGAGAAATATTTGGAGATAAAGAATGAAAAGGAGTAGCAAGATCCTGATAATTAATTGGCAACTATTGTGTCTTGATATTGTTGAAGATCAAAAGTAGAGAAGGAGTTGAATCAAAATCAAATAGTTAGGGTTTGTAGGGTTGCTCTCGAACATTTATCTTATAATCATACTTTTGTAAAGTAAGAAATTATTCTAACTCCAAATTTGGAATTGGGGGGAGAGGATGTTGGATGATGGCGCCTTATATAGAAGGAGTGAATAGATCCTTAAGCCAAAATTTTAATTAAAAATCTGGTTTTAAAAACGGTTTATAAAAGAGTGTTAGCAGAAGTAGTTCAAAGTGAGTTGTCTATACGAACCAGGTTACTGGAAGTTAGATATGCAAATATTAAATTCAATATGAAATGATAATAATAATTTGAATTGATACACTTCAATAAACAACAACTTATTTAATGTTTACAGAAAGGCACTAGTGTTATTATTTTCAATGATAACAAACAAAGGATTAAATTGAACAATTTGTCGAACACTTGGTGTACAACATAATTTTTTCAGATTTTTCTTTGAGTTGAATAAGCTAAAAAAAATCTCAAACACTTTGTGTGCAACCAAAGTTTTATAATTTTCCTTTGAGTTATATTGAATCAAAAATCACTTATAATCCAAAGTGATTATAAGCAATCTTAACACACACTTCAAAACAAAAATTGTTTTGGAAAATTCCTACGCGTCAATAGATTAATTAATGTCATTTGACAAATTTATGTATGAAAATTAAATCAAGTAAAGAGATAAAATAAAAGAGACACAAAGATTCATCTTCACAGTTCTCCACTTTCATCCTCGCGTGTGGGTACGTCTGCGCCTAATTCCAATAGAAATAGAATAATTCTTACTATGCAAAAAGTTGATACAAGAGAAGTGTTCAAGAGTAACTCCATAATTAAGAAAGACCAAGACAAAGTAGATCCTAATTGACTTGTTGATATTGCTACTCCTTTTCATTATTTATCTCCAAAGCTTTTGCGCACGATCAATTGTACCTATTGCAACACACAACTTAAGCTTTAATATGTCATTCTCTCACTACTTCCTTTGCATTCTTTATCTCCAAATGATCCTTTGAGTTCTTTATATCCAAAGGGTTTCACTTAGTCGTAATCTTCTTTTGAATTTCTTCCATGAAACTCCCAAATCAATCAATCATCTTGGAGGAAAAATCCGAAGTTTTTTCGGATCAAGACCCGTGCAAATATCAACTAAATATTCTCGACTACACAAGAACATAATTGGACATTATCAAACCTCTTCTAGATGGCACTCCAAAAAAGAATTGTTACAATGGTTTATTAGTGTGTATGCATAGGTTGGAGGTTGAAGGTGAAGAGCAATTGTAGGAAATTTTTATGGTATCATCGAGTTGGAATGATGCATGAAGGATGTAAAAGAAAGAAAAAAAAAGAAAATTTGACTTTGAAATAATATAAGTCGGCATGTAGCTTGGATGAGTCGGCCTGAGCAAAAAAGCTTATCCAGAGTAGTACATGAGCCGGTCTGAACAAGACATAAGAAAATAGCTTATCCGTAGCAGTACATGGGTCGGCCTAAAAATGTTTTTTAGTGCCGAAAACGATATTTTGAGATTGTGTTAGTTTTGGTTATTTTTCCAATGATTCTTAATACCACTAAATACATAGGGTTCCACCCAAACTCACATAAACCATTTAATATACAAAAATGTTATATTTTTATAATTTTGACATCAAGCAAAACACATCATGAGGCATGTGAACTCACATACTCCCCATTTTTTATGATGGTAAAACTACGACGATGATGATGGCATTTCGTGTTTATTTGACGCTCTCCCTGACTATGTGATTCCTAATTTCATCTAGCATTATCCTCCCCCCTTTGACAATATCGAAAAGAGAAAAAGCATATTATTATAATTATCATAGTATTCCATAACAATCAATATATCTCACATATGCGATTTTGACCTTAGTGGTTTTACTAGCAAGGACATTGTCCCTCCTAAACCAGAATATGTTTTGCCGAGTTCCCTTTTTAGTAAAGTGTTCAGGAATATTTGTAATGTCTGATATGACCACAACACAAAAATCATATTTTGGTTGTTAGCAAGCAAAAAATCAGATTTCTTATTTCTATTTCTATTAATGAGTTAGGCTAACACATGCCATCGATAGAGTACCGAACTATCACCTTATGATTCTCTTATTTCTTATTGGGGTTTTCCTGTTTATCGCAAAAGGGCTTGAATACAAATATGAAACACTCAAGTTTCTATAAGGAGCTTTCATGGTTTAAATATCAGCATGACCTTGTTAGGGATGTCATATTTTATATATTTCAGCGGGACAAAGTATCCGTGAAGAAAAATGCGTCGTTGAATTTCTTGACTAATGCTAAGTGCAAAAATGTAGTTATTTTATACATATGTTTTGTGGCACTTATCTATTCTTTTGTTTTGAATATTGTTGAATAACCCCGCTTTTTGTTGTAAATATACTTTATTGTGTTTTGTGTATATATTGTACCAATTGATTAGTTTTGTGTATATTTTGTAGATTTGAGCATGATTGGAGCAAGAGGAATAAAAGCTCCAAGAAGAATTTTTGGAAGAATAAGGCAAAGAAGAAGTCATTCCAAGTTGTGCAGAGAAAGCAACAAAAGTTGCTTTTCTGGTGTCCACTGTCAGGTGGTGAGGTGGCGATGATAGGGCGCTCACAGCGCTGGAAGCTCGTCGAACGGTGAAGGGAGCAGTGCAACATTGAGAAAATCCACTAGCTCCTGACTTTGGCTCGCCAGCAGCTCGCTAGGTGAGGAAGAGAAGTTGCGTCGGGCGGTTATTTTGGTCGTCGGGCGGTGTTGATATATTTTGCCCAGTTGCAGATGTGGAGAATCGTGGGCCAAGTAATAGAGAGGCAGCGTCGGGTGGTACTTTTTGGGCATCGGGCGGTGGCTGCGAGACAAATTTTGTATATAGTTTCATTTCATTTCATTTTTGTGTTTTTTGGTTTTTGGGGTGGATTCTTGCTCCCAAATTCCATCACCTTATAGTTTTTGATAGATTAGCTTAGAAAATAACACTAGGGTCTTGCTTATGGATGATTGTAGGTGGATTACTGTTCAATAGGCATTGAAAAACCAGTGTAAATGAGTGGTTTACCTCTTCTCTTCTCTATGTATTTCTCTTTTGTTGGTTATGTGTGTATATTTACTCTGAACACATGTATATTTTTTGCCCTTGGCGTTGTAAAAAATTTGCTTTACGAATCTGTGTTGGTAATTGTCTTAGGTTTTTACTCTATGTTAGGGATTTGAGCTTTGCTAGACATAGATTTCTTAGATTCTTACCTAGGATGATTATCTGTTAGTTTCTGAATGTTATAAATGGGTTTAGAGCTGACATTTACTTAGAGTATCTGATCTTAATGCCTCTGTGTTGGTTGTTTCGATCTAGAGATAGTCATTATGAGTGGCACGGTTGACTTCTGTGTTGTTGAGGTATGCCAAACATGGATATCGAGGTGATACAGTAGAATTCTCAATTTGGATTAGAAATAACTTAGTTTGTGAGAGGTATGTGATGAAACAGAGGATTATCGTAGTTTGAGTATGACATGGACGGTAAATTTAAGTCTGTGACGGGTAGTGTGCATTCGTTCCGAACAAGCTGTCTATCCTTTATACTTTTTGTTCATTTACTTTTTGTCTTTTATTTACAACTCATGTAATTCCAAACTCATTAACGATAGAATTATCGAACGACGAATCAATAACCAATCTATATGAACACGATACGATATAACCTAACTGGTATATATCACCCGGTAAAATAATACCAAACTCTTTGCTTGCCGCTAACACCGCAGCAACAAAATGGCGTTGTTGCCGGCGATTGGTTTTATTGTTTCTGTATTGCGATATTTCGTTGTTTTTGAGTTTTGTAATTAATGTATATGTTATATAGACTTTGTATATGAACTTGTATATAGTTACTTGTACATGTTGTGTGTTTACTTTCCATACTTGTACATATGTGTGTGTTCTTTCTTGTTTTCAAGTATTGTTGTAAGTTGTCTCGTATTCGTAACGTTTGTTGTGTGGTTGTTAGGACACTTTCGTTAGGTTTGCACGGTGTGGAAATACCATGGCATGACGAGAGGAGGTTACTAGTGCTCGTACAATAAAGGCGTCGAGCTTACGACGTAAAACAAACATTTTTGTTTACGTTTGTTTATGTGTCTGGTGGCTTGTGTTTTAACAAGTTGAAATAGGACTTGCTCTTAATTTCAAATCTTCACTTTTCAACTTGTTAATTCATTTTCACTAAGTTTTCGTATCGTTATTTGCTTTTGATTTGTTGTGTCAAATTTTTATTTCCACAAGCTTGTCATGTTTAGCTTGAGGAGTTTTGTTGGTTGTGAATATTATAAATTTTGTTTGTTTTCTAATTCTTTTGTTGTCGTTTGGACTCAAATTTTGGTCTGGTAGCTTGAGGCTTCATTTTGTGATTTTTCGAGTTTGATCGTTTCAACTCGCGGATGTATGGTAATGATAGTTTTCAAAGTTGGTACATGTCAGGTAATCGTTTATCGCTTTCTATAGCATAACATGTTTAGGAAATGTATCATTTGTATAATTACCATGTCATTCATTCTTTTTGCATTACGTTCTAATGAATTGAATCACTTTAGTTCCCTTTTTAACCATTTATGTGAGGAAGCTTTCCATTGTTCACATATGCTGGAGGCCATAATTCTTGTTTTAACTAGATTTTACTATGCTTAATCTTTTTTTTTTTGTGTTGATTGTATGAATGCATGAAAATGATCAAGGCATTTTTGTTTGATTTTGAGGACAACTACCTTGGCCAAATATTCAATTCACCTTGTGAGTATGTGAATATTTGTTAACCCCTTTGAACTTTTATCAATATCCATGTTAATTTGAACTTGATGCTTGTCTATGAGTGTTGAATTCACCTTTTTTATGGATGTTGGTTTCTTTGTTTCTTGAACCCTCAACTATATGTTGTTGTATGGATTTTTACCTTGCCTTAGAAAGTAGGGAGTATTCACACATTAATGTTGGTTGAATTCAAGTTGGGGAGAGGAATGTTTATGTACTTATATTGTGGTTGGTATGAGGTTAAGAATAAGAAAATAAAAAAATAAAATGTGAAAAAGAAAAAGATTGGAAAAAGAAAGAAAAAAGAGAAAAAATTTGGAAAAAGAAAAAAAAAAGAATAATGTTGTGTTAATAAGTGAGGTGTTTTGATTTTATAATTTGTGATGAAGAATAGTTTTGATTGAGATTTTATGCTTGAATCTTTTCGAGTTGATCACTCCCTTATGTTTCAACAAATTTTTGTCTCGATTAGCTTCAGGACTTATCACTTGTTTGTTAACCAAGCTACATTACAACCTTGAAAAGCCCTTGTGATTCTTGCATTTGTATTTTCAATACGTTTTTGGATGAATGCATAATTTAGTCTTTTGTTTGCAAGATTGTGGATGAGTGTTTTTTGTCCCTCACCTTTGTGTGTTCTTTATCTATCGATGAAATTTTGATAGGTGTGATTCATGATTGAGTTTGTTTTGTTTTAGAATGTTTTGCATGATTTTTGTACTTAGGATTTGTTTCGTTTATATGTTATTGTTGTATTATTGTAGTAAGTATGTATTTTGCGTGTACGTTTTGTTTGAACCATACATTTGTTTTCCGTTTTTAAAACTTGTTGATTCGTGATTATTTGATTATCGTTCGTTGTTTCCTTGGGTTACTTGACTTTGTTTGAGGATAAACAATGTGTCAAGTTGGGGAGAGTTGATAAGTGCCAAAATGTATTTATTTTGTAAACATGTTTTGTGGCACTTATCTATTATTTTGTTTTGAATATCGTTTAATAACCCCGCTTTTTGTTGTAAATACGTTTTATTACATTTTGTGTATATATTATACCGATTGATTAGTTTTATGTATATTTTGTAGGTATTTGAGCATGATTGGAGCAAGAGGAATAAAAGCTCCAAGATGCATTTTTGGAAGAATAAGGCAAAGAAGAAGTCATTCCAAGTTGTGCAGAGAAAGCAACAAAAGTTTCTTTTCTAGTGTCCACTGTCGAGCGGTGAGGTGGCGATGACAGGGCGCTCCAAGCGCTGGAAGCTCGTCGGTCGGTGAAGGGAGCGGAGGTGCAACATTGAGAAAATTCAGTAGCTCCTAACTTTGGCTCTCCAGAAGCTCATTGGGCGAGGAAGAGAAGCAACGTCGGGCAGTGATTTTGGTCGCCAGGCGGTGTTGAGATATTTTTCCCAGTTGCAGATGTGGAGCATCGTGGGCCAAGTAATGATGTGCGATAAACCTAATGTGTCTAACGAAATCTTAACTGCAAGCGCACAGCCTATCGCGGTAGTAATAAAAGATTGTCGAATTCACAGGGACTTTGTAATCACTCTAGTGCGGGAAAGTAATGCTAGTTTAGCTAAGGCGGAAATTTGTCACGTTTGGTTTTGGGAAGGTTAAGGAAGGTAATCTAATTGATTTTAAATTAATTATGAAATAAAATGGTCGGTATATAATAGAGTCGACCTAAAGGATCTAATCTGACTTAAGCATATAAGGATGGTCAACTTAATTGTTCTGTAGAATTCATCAGTTTAAAAACCCTCAATTCACACTTTCATGGTCTTATTTCGGATTATACGTCTAAAGCCCTATACCTGCTTTCGCTAGCCTATAAGTGTTTAGAGATACTTTTTGGAAACTTAATTAATTCTAATCTGTTTTAAGGCTCTTTAACTGTATTTAAATCAAATGCCTAACTTTAGCTATCCGGTTAAAAACCTCACACTTTCGTGGTCTCGATCTAACCTATTTACTCTTCTTACTTTCGTAACAAATGTTTTATTTTTAAGCATAAAAAGTTATAACCAGAGTTAAGTTGATTAAGGTTTTAGCCTAAGTTTGATCAAATACCTATTGTCTCTAACTATTCCATACCGACACTAAAGGTTTAGCTAGCCATGGGAATTAAAATGAACTCATAGGAAATAAAAACAAACAAATATAAAACGGACATTATAAATAATAAATGAAACTTGAATTAATTAATTAAAAGATACTGTAATACAATTGTAAAATAAAAACCTGAAAATAAAGCCAATACTTCAATCCCTCTTCCACAGATCGGAAACTTGGACTTGGTATCGGTAATACGACGAATTCTGAAGCTTGAATAAAAGAAATCCTAGACTAAAATAATAATTTCCTAATGTTGGAAATTATTATTTGGGTAACGAAATTAAAACAATGGAAATAAACGAATGCAGAGAAAATAACAACTGAAGTAATAGCAGGTTCGATTTCGGCAGAGCTTCCGCACAAGTAAACTGAAAATTGCTCTGTGTCTCTAACGTTGAAAGCTGAGGTATTTATAGGAGAATAGAAACTGGTAGTTGGTTTGAATTTCACACGAAGCTTCCCTTGAACCTCTCCAAGAATATAGGAACGTGGCTGAGTTGAGGTTGAACGTGGCTGTCTTGCTTGAGAGAAATCAGGAGTTTTAGAAACTCCTTCTGTTTAACTTCACCACGTTCTGCACGTTTAATTAACTGATATGCGCGTTACGATCGTTACTGATGTGTTACGAGCAGCTTTGGTGTTTCTCCGTGTTACGGTCGTGGCAGGTGCGTTACGGTTGTAACACGCTTCATGATGTCTTACGGTCGTGGCAGATGTGTTACGACCGTCACAGCTACAAAATATGCATTTCTTGACAGATTCATCTTTTTCTTCTGTTCTTTGATGCTTTCTTGCATTGTTTCATGTTTTCTTCTGTTTTGAGCTAAGTTATGAATACCTGCAAAAAGTAATGACAAACTCGAAATATTCGGGAGTTAATCGGGTCAAAATAATACAAAACGGGTTAATTTCATAGAAAATAAACGATATGATTTCGTGTTATCAAATTCCCCCATACTTAAACCTTTGCTTGTCCTCTAGCAAAATAATCAATTTAGAAATATCGGACAAGTTTTTATAAACGCACATAACTAGTATACCTTTCGTTTTCAAATAATTACAAGAAATCCTAAGTTAGTTCGGCCAAGAAAATCGAATGAAACAACAACGATACGCTAATGACACAAGCAACAAGCTAGTCGACGACTATCCGTTTTAAACGAAACGTCCAATTATACCGTTATAATTCAACTCAAGGTTTCTCGTTCCTAGTTCACCCGGTTTCGTTCTCGCGCAATCACATTAAGCACATTATCCTTACACATACGTAGTGGAATAGCCGGTTAGTGGTTCTGATCAAGTTCCGACGGTTTATGGCACAATTATGTGGCAACCTCTTTTATCCAATTGCAAGATGCGGGGGATCAAACCGTAGTCTGCCCTACCGAGTTTAGTACCAGATGCTTCTAAACCACCTAAACAATGGATTCTCATGTTACTTAGTAAAAGCTTTTGCATCCGTTGGATTAAACGATCGGGTGAGGATCGCCCAATTTAATTGGTGCAATACCTATTTCCTTAAAGCATGTAACATTCTTTTTTTATAACAATTAGCAAGATCATCCACTTATGTTCATCGGCTTTCCACGTGGCTTGTGCTAAGACTGGTGCCGACTGCTAGTATAAACTACTAGGGGCTAATTTAAGCATTAAAACTCAAAGTATCGGTAAGTGGGGAGTCAAAGGTGTCATAATCGTATAGTTCTCGTTGGATCTCTCTCGGCCTTCTAACTAAGATTTCAGTTAAAGTAGGTAACTAACGATTATGCGAATATAAAAGGCGGAAAAAAAAATTTGGTATGGCTGAATAAAACGGGGAGAAAATGAAATAACGAAATATTGCTAAAATGGAAATGAAATTACTCGTTCTGAATTAAGAATGCAGTACTCCTCCCACACTATATCAAACATTGTCTCAATGTTATGATATAACGGCGAGGTTAAATTAAAAATACATCGGAAAAACAAGGAAAACAACAAGAAAAGGAAAAACTACTGGCGACCACGGCGGCTTCGGGTTCGTGACCTTCTGGAGGGAGTAGCTTCAGAGTGCTCTGGGGTCCAAGAGATGTGACATCCATCCTTAAAGAATTAAGCTCTCTTAGCACTCCATCAAGCCTTTGATTCGTCGAGCGTTGACCACTCAATATTTGGGCGTTTTGCGCGAGTAAGGCGTCGAAACACTCCTGATGCACCCTCCCGGCTCTGGCATTCATAAGATTCTGATAATGAATGGCTCGGAGGAGTTCGTCAAAAGATGGAGGTGGAGGAGCAGAGGAAGACTCAGGGATGTCTGGCACACGAACAGCTCGATCCAGTTCTTCCTGCATCTCATCAGCGGGGCCGATATGAGGTTCTTCTTGAGCAGCAGCATGGCCTTCAGGGGCTTCAAGGTTAAATAGCCAATTGGCTCGGTTCTGAGGGTCGATTCGATCCCTGCAAGGCAAAACAATGTTAGTGTAAACTTTATTCTGTATCACTGGATGGAACTTTCCGTCGTCCCGCTCGTGGATGAGGTGGGCTGATTTGCAATGATCCAAGGTAAGCAGAACCGGTGCTCGGGATGGTAGATGAGCAAGGGTGTCACCATGATTCAGGTGCCAAGGCAAGAGAAGTGACAAGCCCTCCGAAATAGAAAGGTTTGCCGCCTCTGGTGCAGATGGAATGAATATGGGCCAGGAGGAAGGGTGCGACGTTAATTTTCTGACCAGAGAATGCACAATGCATAAAAAATAGCTCCTTGGAGTTGAGCTTGTGGTTGCTATCTCTTGCAAAGATTGTGTTACACTGGATACGGTGGAAGTAGCGTATCGCCGGATTATGGATTTGTGTGGCATTGAGGTGATCATAAGAGTGTGCTCGGTTGTTGGTGAGGCTACGCCAAAGTTGTCGGGTACACGGAGGTGGGAACCTTCATCAGTGCAGAAGTCAAGCAATTGTCCGAACGCGTTCTGAGAGAACTCGTACTCGGTACCGAATATGCGAAACGTCGCAACACTAGAAAGTTGGTTTGTTGAACCAGGTGGAGTGATGTAGCAAAAGGAGCTGAGGAACTCGAGAGTGAGGTTCTCGTACGTGGGCTGGGGCTGGCTACATAGGTTCCACAAATTGACACTCTGAAGAAGGCGTTGAACACCTTCAAGCAAACCAAGATCTCTAAGGCAGTCAGTGTCAACATACCTAGTGGGGTGTAGTCCTCGACGTTGGAATTTCAAAAACTTAACACGTTGAGTCTCGCCTTGTTCACCATTACGTAGGATAATGCCAGGAATAGGTTGGAGATTGTTCGCCATTTGCATGCAAGAGTGTTTGAGTGAGAATGGGTGTGGTTTGTGAATGAGTGAATGAGAGGATGATACGGGTAATGGGAGTATGTATAGTGAAAGGAGATAGTGGGAAGTTTGAAAAATTGAGAGGGATTAGTGGTGGGTTGAATGGGGTTAATGGGTAGTTAATGGAGGAAGTGGGTCGGTTGGGGAGTTATGGAAAAAGAAGAGAGAAAGGTTGAGGGAAGAAGAAAAGGAACGTTCTGCTAACAGGGTTACTGATGTAGCCCGTGTTACGGTCATAACACCTAGCTGACGAGTGTAACACGCTGAAAGGCGTGTGACGGTTGTGGGGGGTTGAGTGACGATCGTGGCAGCTACAAATTTTGCAATTTTTTTCACAGCACAGAACACAATTGCATAGAGTAATATTTTTGTAGAAAGCAGAACATCTCAGGCATTCCAACATAAACACAACATTAATTCATTTCAACATATAATCCAATATATAATTCGCAATAGAGTAGAAAACCATAAAATATTGTGAACAGAATAATGAATGTAAGTTTAAAATTGAAAACAAACAATTGCATTAATTCAAATTGAGTAACTTGTTCTCTTTGACAGAAAGTAAATGACTTGTAAATTGAAATGCAGTAATTTAATAAAGAACTGAAACTACCTAGAAACAAAACAGAATGGAAAAATTCTAAAAACTAAGAATTGAAAAACTGAAAACTGAAAAATTAAGAAACTAAGAACTGCTTCATCCAATCTTTTCTTTTAATATCTCTAAAGCCTTGGTGATGTTATAGAATTGCTCCACTGTGATGTCAGTTAAACCAATAAGATCCAAACGCATAGTCTTCAGTTCATTCTTTATTCCATCAATGTCAGTTTTATAAGAATCCAAAGTGGTCAGAATGGTGTTTAATTGTGTAGTATATTCTCCTTGGTTTATATCAGGGGCTACTTGTGCTTCAGCCATATTTGTAAAGTCATGGTAACCAGGAGGAGTTTCAGGATCTGTTTCGATTTCAGACATGAAATTATCAGCAACAAAATATGATTGTGGTGTTTCTGGTGTTGAGGGGTGGTCAGGTGGATTCAATTCATACAACCAATTATCACGGTTATGGACACTTACTCGGGCATGGTTTGGAAGGGTAAAAAGAGTAACAACTTCGTTTCTTATCAGGTAATCATAAGGTGCAGGGCCTAAATTTCCTATTATCAGGTTGTTGAAACAAAAATCAATGTTCATAGGCCTAATTGATCCAAATGGTGCACAATTGTTTAGTTGGTAACGAAGTCCAAGAGAATTTGCAATCATTGTAACTAATCCTCCCACACTGACAGGAACATTAGGGTCCTCACTAATGCGGGTAAAGGTCTTCATCAGGAGCGGGACAGCATTGACAGGGCGTCCTAGGTTCATACAATAAAGCAGAGATAATTCATCCTTGGATACAACATTTTGGTTTTGCTCTTTTCCAAACAGAGTGTGGGCAAGAATCCTATGGAAATAACGGATGGCGGGGTTATGTATCTCATTGTTATCCATACTCTCGGGGTCAGGATGATAGTTTCCGGTTAAAGTACCCCAGAAGTAATCCAGCTCAAAATCCAATAAATCCGCCTCAGGGGTAGTAAAAGCTAAGGGTCCACTGGGGAATCCTAATAAAGCAGCTAAGTCCCTCTTATTATAGGTGAACTCAATACCAAAAAGTCTGAAGGCGATGATTCCTTTCGGGCTCCGACACGTGTTCGGGATGTAAACTAAAAACTCAAGAACTCAAGGGTAAGCTCTTTAAGTGATAAACCTATTTTTCAGTGTGCTTTCTCCCATCCCAATTGGTTAAACATGTAGTAAACAACATCGTTATGCCTAAAGTGTCCATAGTTGGTTCATCATATCGGTTAAATGTCTCATGAGACAAAGCCTCAAATCTTCTTCTTTGGTTTCTACCTCTAAAGGTGGTTTCCATAAAGTTACATGGAGGATCCATAGCAAAAGTAAAGCGGTGAAGCAGTGAGAAAGTAAAGAAAAAGACTTTCAAAAACATGGCAAGTAAAATTGTTTTGAAATCAGTTTTTATAAAAGTTTTAAAAAAAAAATGAAAAATAGCAAATTAAAAGAAAAAAGCAGAAACAAAAAAAATAGCAAGCAAAAAAAAATAAAATGGGTTGCCTCCCATGAGCTTTTTAACGTCGTAAGCTGACGATATACCTAGTGAAAGATTAGTCGGGAGAAATAGGTGGCGTTCTACGAGTTTAAGCTTATTATATATCTCTATCTATACGTTTCTTTTTTAACATACAGCTATTTATCAATAATTTCGCGCTCCGAAATACTCTTGTAATTTCGAAAGGACGGACCATCTAGATTTAAGTTTTCGGGAAGAGTCTAAGTCTAGAATTAAATAACGACATCTCCCACACTAAATTCTTTCCGAGATAAGCCGATCGTGCCATTTTTAGTTCGTTCTTTGTATATTTTAGCGTTTTCGTAGCGTCTAGTCTTAATTCATTTTTCTCACGGCAGTGTAATTAATATTGAGTGTCTTTATCGCCCAATAAGCTTTATGCTCTAATTCTACTGGGAGATGACATGATTTTCCGTAAATAAGTTTGAAAGGTGTAGTTCCGATAGGAGTCTTGTAGGCTGTCCTATAAGCCCATAAAGCTTCGTTAAGCTTGGCTGACCAATCTTTCCGAGATATAGCGACAGTTTTTTATAATATTTGTTTAATCTCTCTGTTCGAAACTTCGACTTGTCCGCTAGTTTGCGGATGATAAGGAGTTGCGACGCGGTGTTTGACTCCGTATTTAGATAATAATTTATCAAATATCTTTGAAATAAAATGAGATCCACCGTCACTAATAACAAGTCGAGGAACACCAAAATGCGGGAAAATTATGTTCTTAAAAAGCTTTATCACCACTCGTGTGTCATTTGTAGGAGAAGTTATTGCCTCGATCCATTTTGAAACATAATCGACAGCTACGAGTATAAACTTGTTTCCAAAAGAAGATGGGAAAGGTCCCATGAAATCTATTCCCCAAACATCAAAGACTTGACTTCTAGTATTCCTTTACGAGGCATTTCATCGCGTCTTGAGATACGTTGGCAGCGATCACGATTTTCGGCGATGTGGACATCCTTCCAGGCGAAAAGGCGGCTTGGAGGCACACGCTTAGAGGTGCTAGCATCCGCCATAAGGAGATGAATGACAATGGAAATAGCGTCTTTTATTTCTTCGTCGGGTATACACCGGCGGAAAATTCCATCAGGTCCTCGTTTGAATAAAAGTGGCTCGTCCCAATAGTAACTCTTGAGATCATGGAAGAATTTCTTTTTCTATTGGTAAGTTAAGTCCGCAGCTAAATAATTAACGATGTCAGCATACCAAGGTAATCCTACGGTCATGTCAATGGCTTCCACGACTTCCTTAGCTTTTGGTTTATTTAAATCCAATTGAGCTAGGTCGCTTATCATATGTGCTATCAGATGTTCATACGGAAAATCGTCGTTAATTGGCACTTGTTCGAGTTTTACACCTTCTAAACGGGATAAATGATCTGCTACGTTTCTGTTCCTTTCTTGTCCTTAATTTCCAAGTCAATTCTTGTAAGTAAGATCCAGCGGAGTGCGGGTTTGCATCTTTCTTGGCAAGTAAATATCGGATAGCGTGGTGTAAATGATGATTTTGCTCCGACAAGGTAGAACGGAATTTGTCAAGACCACGGCTAAGAGTTCTTTTCGGTTGTGGCGTAGTTCATCCGTGAGTCTCTTTCTGGCGTAGTAAATTGCGTGAAGTTTCTTTTCTTTTCTTTGTCCTGCCCTCCACTTGCATCGCACATGATTTGAAGGTAACCTCAATCGGCGGTTGCATGATTGGTGCGAAATAAGTCGGCTTTAAGGGTTTCAAAAGCTTTGAGACAATCGTCATCGAATATGAACTCAGCATCCTTCATTAATAGACGGTAAGTGGTTTTGTAATTTTAGAAATCTTTAATAAAGCGTCGGTAAAACGGCGTGTCCTAAAACGTATCTCTCGAGCGGTCTTGGGTGGTTGGAGTTCTTTAATCACTTCTATCTTAGCTTTGTCAACTTCAATTCCTTTATTGGAAATAACATGTCCAAGTCGATTCCTTCTCGACCATAAAATGGCATTTTCGATTGAGCACAAGGTTTACTTTCACACATCGTTCTAAAACACTCTAAATTAGATAGACATCCTTCAAAGCTTTGTCCACACACGAGAAGTCGTCCATAAACACTTCCATGATGTTGTCGATGAAATCTGCGAAGATAGCCATCATACATCGTTGGAAGGTTGCGGAGCATTACATAATCCAAAAGGCATTCATGCATACGAGCGTTCCATAGGGACACGTGAATGTAGTCTTCTCTTGATCATCAGGGTGAATTGGAATTTGGAAAAATTCGGAATAACCGTCTAAATAGCAGAAATAGGAGTGTTTGGCTAATCGTTCTAACATTTGATGAATAAAGGGTAAAGGAAAATGGTCTTTCCGAGTGGCTTTGTTCAGTTTTCTATAATCAATGCACACTCTGTGTCCACTAACTACTCTTTGTGTTATCGATTCGCCTTGTGCGTTTTTCACGATAGTGACACCTCCTTTCTTAGGTACGACATGTACTGGGCTAACCCACTTACTGTCGGAGATCGGGTATATAATTCTAGCTTCCATTAGCTTTTTGATTTCATCTCTGACTACAGTGCTGAGGATCGGATTGATTCTTCTTTGAGGCTCTCGAGAGGTTTTGCAATCCTCTTCTAGCAGAATACGGTGCATACAGATTGAAGGACAAATTCCTTTTAAGTCCGATATGTTATAACCTAACGCAGTAGGGTATTTCCTTAGACGTCTAAAAGTTTACGAGTTTCGTTCCTAAACTGGAATTCACTATTACAGGTCGAGTTTGTTCAGTATCAAGGAATTCGTATCGTAGGTTTTTAGGTAGAACTTTCAATTCTAGCTTTGGTTTCTTGGGACATGGCATATGATTAGGTGTAAGTGCTAGACTTTCGCTTAAACTGTCATCTCTATATGGTTCTCGCCAATTGTCGTCTTCGAATATCAGAGGGGTTTGAATCTTCATTATTTCGGAATATGTGGTTTGTTCAGCTCCCATCTCTCTCACGCACTCGTCTATAATATCGAGTAAATAACATGTGTCATTCATGGCGGGTGCTTGTAGAAATTGAGTGAGGATGAATTCCACTTTTTCTTCTCCGACTTCGAATGTTAGTCTGCCCTTCTTTACATCAATTATAGCTCCAGCTGTAGCTAGGAACGGTCTTCCTAATATGATAGGATGGCTGAATCTTGGTAATGTCCATAATTATGAAATCGGTCGGGATATAGAATTGACCTATTCTAGCTGGAACATTTTCAATATACCTCAGGGTATGGCGATCGGTCACTAATTGAGCAGACATTTTGTAGGCGTAAGTTCTCCCATTTCGACTTTTGCAAATAGATAGGGGCATGACAACGATACTTGCTCCTAAGTCGCATAGAGTTTTGTCTATGTGAATTTTCCAATGTTACGGTATAGAGAAACTACACAGGTCTTTTAGCTTAGGAGGCATGTTATTACGAATGATGGCACTACATTCGTGATGAGGAATGCTGTTCCGTTATCTTAACTTTTTCTTGTTAGATAGGATTTCCTTAAGAAATTTAGCATCGATGGCATCTGGGTGATGGCCATAGATAGTATTGTGATATTTAGTTGTTTGAAGTTCCACGAATTTCTTAAATTGACTCATCGATTTAAATTGGTTAATCTCTAAGGATACGAAATTTGTGGTTTATAGGGCGGTGGAGGCATAGGTTTCTCTTTTTCTGACCTCTTGAATTTCGTTTTCCTTTTCTTCGGTTCGCTCTCGTTTTCACTTGGCTTGTCTTGCTTCGATACATTCTTTGGGTTTTCTAGTCTTGGATCAGCAGTCAAGTCAAGTTCCTTTCCACTCCTTAGTATTCGACATTAGCGTGTCCTTCGGGTTAGGTTGTGGTTGACGGAAATATTCCAGTAGGGGCGAGGTAGGTGCTGCTGTTGAGCTACAATGAAATCTGAGTTTCAAGCATCTTGTTATGGGTAGCTAAAGCATCGACCTTGCTAGATAATTGCTTAATTTGCTCATTGGTATGTAAATTCGATTTAAAACATCCTTATTGGTCTGGGATTGAGAAGCAATGAAGTGCTCTATCATAATTTCGAGGTTAGACTTCCTAGGAATGTTGGAAGTATTAGGTCCGTTATTAGGATGATTCGGGATAGCTTTCGGATAACGGTGGTGTAGCGAGGAGCTTGTCGAGGAGCATACAACGCATTGTTGCTTTTGTACGAGAAATTTGGATGATTTTTCCAACCTGGGTTATACATATTATTGTAGGGATTTCCTTGCATGTAGTTTGTAACACCCCAACTAAATACCCCGAATATATTAATGAAATTAATATCTGTTCTTGCAGGAAAAACCTGATTAAAGATATTGTTTAGGGATTTGGAGACTCAAGTGCCGTAACTCAAGCTCAAGCTTATGATTGTCTTGCTTATCCATGAGAGCCTATTTATATCAATGCCTCCATGAGGCTATTTCCTTCCTTCGTAACGCCTTAGCACATTAACCATGGCTTTAAGGCGAGGAACATTGTTTGACTTGTAATCATTCACTAGTAACGTCTCATAAAGACTTTAGGAACTCTTCATCTTCATAGCGTATATTCAATCGTTCTTCTTTGGTACACCGAGCTACATTCGGGCCAAATCCGTTTCGTGTCTCTCCCGAGATCAAGTCGGACTCGGATCTCCTCTCGATGGTCGAGACCTATCCGGATCCTTGCATCCGGCGTCCATCTCGGTGAGGATTTTGTGTATGATCATAAGCCCCTTGGTCGCTCGGTTTTAAGCCTCTTGAATCCGTGTCGACCAAGCAGTTTGAACCCTTAATCCCTTAGCGAGATGTGTTATATATTTTGATTTTTCTTAGAAGCGCGGCCACGTGCCCCACGTGACACCATAACGGTCACTTGGGCTTCGCTGATCTCTCTATAAGCGGAAAAACACGATTTTATGCCTCTTTTCCCTCAACTCATTATATTTCATTTATTTGCCTTCCACGAATTCCTCCTCTACATATTCTCAAACCCTTCATTGCCGTCAGGCGCTCCAAAACCCTCACACCAATCGATCGATCATCAACTCGGTACCTCTTTCTTTATACTATTTTTGTTTCAAAACATGGTCATTATTAGGAATCGATGACTTGGTCGCAAAATCCATTTAGGAGATGAAGGCGAAAAACCACATTCGAGGAATGCATGCGTGAGGTGAGGAATGTCAAAACGGCCGACCTAAAGAAGTTATGGACGGGGTTTGTCTTGAAGTTTTACTTACGAAAGTGATTCGACCACGACTCTTGAGGTTCGGTGGAGCTAATAATGAAACCAACGTCGATCAAAGGGAAGGCGTCGACTTTAAGCGGCTGATACAAGATGAAGAAATCGCACTTAGGTTTCCCTACAGTGTCTAGTCCACGGAGGCGAAGATGATGTAATTTTAGAATCCTGTGAATCGGAGAGAGTGTATACATGATCCGTCCCGAGGAGTTGAAGCAGGTGGTTTTACTTTTATCTGAGGTGATCGAGAATTTGGCATTCAATTCCACTCTCGACTTTGAAGCGATATCCTCAGTACCATCGACCTAGCTCCCTCAACTTCGTCCCAACATTTGGGGTTTCATCAGGACCTTGAAGTAATTTAGAGCCCTGTCTATAACCCCCACCATTGGTTTGTTCTTCTCTTTTTCAAAATAAAAAGCCGAGCCGGAAGCGGGTTGCCATCGGTGGCATCCGAAAAGTTTCCTCAAGCCTATACCTCAATTTTAAAGGCTACAAAAGGCGCTTTATCCAAGTGAGATCTGGTCTCGGTGCCCTATGTTGTTATAGCTCGGCGGGCATCACAAGTTCCCTTTGTCTTGGACTTGTGATCCCTCCTATCTCGGTTTGATTCACGACGGCTTAAGTGATACGAGATCCTCTCTTTAGAAATTCTGGACTCCTTGGACCGATTCGGGTCAGGATTTGCTTACATCTCCCAAGTCCCCGACTTAGGTAAGAACTTCTCGACTATCTTTACTATTCTATACTTTATTTGTATGTTTAACTTCTTTTCACTTTATTTTCCACGAGATAAGATGGTGATATATCAGTGAAGGAGCAGAGGAAGCTAATGGTGAAGCCGTCTTTGCCGAATGGGCAAGGTGGTCCCTCGAGACCAAGTCCAATTTGGCGAAGTGGAGTCGCGAAGAAAAAAGCATACGACCGTGATCCTGCTGCGAAGCAAGCGCCATTCTTGCTTCTCCTCTGAAGCGTCGGTGAGCTGAACTAGCCCAGTCTATCCCAAATGAAGACCGTTATAGGAGCGAAACCAACTCGGCGTGGGCCATCTCCAATTCTTTGAAGGAAGTTGGTGATAGCTGGTCGAGCCTCTTCGAGAATCGGTTACGGGCTGCCGACGATGGCCTTAAGTTTTGTATGACCAACTCCGCCACAACGGCGTGAACAAGTTGACCCTACGGGTTCACAACGATCACCAATCAGTGAGCTCATACCTTATGAGGTGTGATGTGCTCACCAGTCTGTTTGAATCTGGTGATCATGTGGAGAAAAAAAAAGTTAGAGGCCGAGTCAAGAGGTTAGCGACAACGAGCAATTCGGCGTAATGATGTATTCAAGAACAAACTCTCGAAGCGGTGGCAACATTACAAGTCTTGAAGAAAAATTCGGAGGCAAGCAAACGGATAAAGACTTTGGAAGATGAGCTTCCCAAATGTCCACCAAGTTTGAAACTCGAAAAATCATGCTCGAAACTAGGAAGCATTGAAGAACTCGAGATGGGTATGCTAGATCGGGGACATAGCTTTTGGGGCTAAAGCTCAAGTCGTTGTCTTTACCCGACATAGACATCTCGGAGGTTGACTTCTTCAAGACTATTGTTGATGGGAAGGCTGGTGGAGGTTGATGAAGATGATAGCGAGACCACCATTAGTGAAGAAAATGCTAAGGTGGATGCCAACTCCGCTAACTGACCCTTGACTTCTTTGTTGTTTAGAACTTTCATAGTTAGTCATCCCTTGTGGTGGATGCATTTTGTATTACGAATATTTGCCTATAGGGTTATTTTAATTGCTTTCCGAATTTTGCTATTAATTTCCAAGTTAATTTTTGCCTTTGTTCATTTCGCATAATTGTGAACTTTTATGTAGTACTTAGGCCCCAGCCATAGGATGTGACGAGCAATCCTAATGGTTTTAGAAAATCACATAACAATTGTTCACAACCTGACATACGTTTCGGGTAATATCGGTTTACGAGGCTGGAAAGAGTGTTGATAATGCGCTGATGCAACTCGACTACATTCATTTTGAAGGTCGTTTTGAAGGTCGTTCGAGGTACTCGTGAGGCAGAACCTTTCCATGGTGAAAGGCGATCATAGACCGAGCTTAGCGACCGCGTCGCCATAGGGTTCGAGCCTCGGCGAGGTTGACCAAGGAGTATTCCTCATGGGAGCAGCCTTTCGTGGTGAGAGGCGATCTTTAAGCGAGCTCGGCACGTCGCCATAGGGTTCGAGCCTCAAGCGAGGTTGACCAGGGTATTCCTCGTGGGAGCGAGCCTTTGCGTGGTGAGGGCGATCTTTAGACCGAGCTCGTGACGCGTCGCCATAGGGTTCGAGCCTCGGGGTTGACCAAGGAGTATTCCTCGTGGGAGCAGGCCTTTACGTGGTGAGGCGATCTTTGGGCCGAGCTCGTGACCCGTCGCCATAGGGTTGAGCCTCGGCCGAGGTTGACCAGGGTATTCCTCGTGGGAGCAGGCCTTCGTGGTGAGGCGATCTTTGGGCCGAGCTCGGTGACCGCGTCGCCATAGGGTTGAGCCTCAAGGGAGGTTGACCAGGGTATTCCTCGTGGGAGCAGGCCTTTACGTGGTGAGGCGATCTTTAGGCCGAGCTCGTGATGCGTCGCCATTTGCGCCACGGATCGGATCTTTGCAATATAATTTCATTAGATAGATGCCTCATAAAAACTGGCCCTTGCCAAGGAAAAGAGTGCACCAATTATTCTTACATAAGCATTTTAAGAAATAAAATTTAAGGTTGGCAACATTCCAAGTTCTTGGCGATCTGATCCGTCTAATGTCTCTAATTTATAGGCTCCATTTGCAATTCTTAGAGACCACAGGCGGTCCTTCCCGTTGGAATCCGACTTACCTTTCTTGGAGGGTCGGTCACCTTCTTGAGTACGGATCTCCGACTTTGAACCCTCATTGTTTAACTTCGTAAGTTGAAGCCTGGTCATTCTCTGCTTTCTTCTTGGTTCCGGATATGTCTTGCATCCCTTATTTCATCCGATCGTCGCTTCCTCACTCGAGGCACGGTTGTTAGCCTCTTCTTCAAAGCTTTCCAGGCGTAAGAGGGTAAAACTACCTCTAGGGATCATGGCATCAGCTCAAAAACCATCACGAAGAGTCTCTGGGTTGTGGGTGAGCGTGGTATGGTAGGCCCATAAGACTTCGATGCAGTCTGCGCCCACAACCCTTGGCGAGTCAATTTCTTCTTAATTGCATTTAATATGACCTTGTTGGCGATTCCGCTGCCCGGATTCGCTTTGTGGATGCTCTCTGAGATATAAACTGTTTTGAATCCGAGATCCTTACAAAATTCTACTACAGGGTCTTTGCAAGCTGTGTTCCGTTGTCAGAAACTATAACCGAGGTAGCCAACCGACAAATGATGCTTCTCCGGTAAGCAGCAGAACCGATCTGCTGAGATCAGAGATCGACCTCCGCCTCTACCCATTTAGTAAAATAATCTCTGCCCGATCAAAAACTTCAATTGTCCAGACCCGGAGCGGCCCCAGATGTCGCCCGTGATAAAAGGCCACGGGACGAGCGGTATGCAAAAACTCGGTGGAGTATGGATAGTAGGGCAAACATCGGCATTTTGTACATGAGTCACATACTCTTGACAATCCTTTGTTAAAGTAGGCCGTGGTACCGGCCCTTAAGATCCGGCTTGCTAAGGCTCTACCTCCACCATGATTTCCACAAGCCCTCATGCACTTCCTTCATAGCTGGCACATATCCCCAAACCTTGTTGACATGGGTGTTGCGTCCCAACGGTATAGTTTCCTGACTCCATTCGAACCGGGATGAAATTTTCACGATCGTTTAGCTTTCTCTTCATCAGGCAATATGTCTTGTTGTAGAAAGCGGATGATCGGACTCATCCACCGTCGTTGTCCCATAAACCATCAAGTTCTTCCTTCTCAATACTAGGCGGAAGTATTTCACGGATGGCCGATTGTTTATCCGAATCCACTAGGCGTGGGATAGAAGGTCATTTCGGGTATTTTCTTCGGGCCACATGGCGTATCTCAAGCGCCTCGGATCGTCGACTCAACACAAGGGCTTGTTCAAATATCTCTCGAGTGGCGTCTTTTACGAAATGATCCGTCCACTTGGCCACTAGCGTGAATCGGTGCGGACTAGCAAATGTGTCACTCCGACCTCAGAGCCGACCTTAGGCCAGCTTCGTATACCTTGGTTGTTACTTGTGGAGAATCCAAAGCGCAAAGAGTATTCAAGAACTATCTCTCTGGACCTTCAACACCACCCACTGTTGCCCTTGAGGTTAGAGGCCGTCGACAGATAGAACCCACCCTTGAGTAGAATCCTTTCCGTGGGGAGGTTAGTCGATCATGAAATCGGCTAAAGGCGGGATTTGATCTTGTACGAGGCTGGGCGATTTCATACTCTGATAGCTCCACGGCCCAGACACCATCCTCCACCAATCGGCTTCTTGAACACTTGTTTTAAAGGATAATTAGTCTTTACAGGGCGGGATGTCCAGGAAATAGTGTCGGAGTTTTCGGGCGGTCGTCCGGCGCGCCAATTTCTCTATCTTCGATGTCTGGTTTACGCTCCTTTCAACACTTTGCTTACAAAGTACAGGACCTCTCCTCTTTGTATCTTGGACCAGCGGTGATCGCCCCCTCGGACCTTTGCCGGTCTGATGTCAGTAGGGAGCCTTCTTTGGGTCTAACTAACAGGAGGTGACGATAATGTCGCTTTATCCCAGAATGCTTCTTGGCATGCTTCCGTCCATTCAAGCGAGCTCTCTTTTAATTGCGAGGAAGAGTGAATAGATTATCACTGCAAGACAAGAAAGCGAGACAAGCGGCCAAGCGGCGGTTAGTTCTTCATACTTCCGGATCGAGTCGGGCCCGCATGTCAATGATCGCTGGCTGGATTGGCCTCAATGCCGCGATTTGTGAGCATGAAACCGGGAACTTTCCGGCTGAACTCGAGCGTACACTTGTCGGGTTCAAGCGCGTATTGAACTTTCTTAATGCACAAATGTCTCACGATGTCGATGACATGATGCGCCTCTGTCCGGTTTGATCACCATGTCGTCTCGTACACCTCGATATTCCTACCGATCGGGGCAAACACCATATCCATCAATCTTTGGTAGGTCGCCGCATTCTTCAATCAAATGGCATAACCACATAATAGAAATTCTTCCTTTACGTCATGAAAGCGGTTTTGGGCGCATCGGTAGGGTTCATTCGGATCTGGTTGTACCACGAATATGCATCAAAAAACTCGGAGGCGGAAGCCGGAGGAACTATCAATCAGCCGATCAATGTGAGGAAGAGATAGGGATCCTTCGGGCATGCTTTATTTAGGTCGGTGAAGTCTACACATCCTCCATTTGCCATTCTTCTTCTTTACCATAACAACGTTCGGCAAGTTGGGTGTGCACCTCTTTATGAAACCGGCCTTTAACAATTTTCCACTTCCTCCAAGACAGCTGTCCTCTTTCTTCTCCATCTTCCGCTTCCTGTGACCTTTGGTTTGATCCGGGGTCGATGGATAAATGATGGCACATGATCTGCGGGTCAATACCGGCATATCGATGGCTTCGAGCAAAGAGATCGAGTTTTGCCTCGACACCGGACTATTTGGTCTCCTCCTCCTTCGTCAATTGAGTTCGAGATGGGTAATTTGTGAAAGCAACGGCCCGATCTGGACTTCTTTGACCTCCTCCTAAGGGTAAGTCCTTCCTCACCGTTCCGTCTCTTGGATCGATGTCGACCATACCGACTTCGTGCTTTGGAGAAGCCTCTGGCGGTCTGACTTTTCTTGGCTTTCAAACTATCTTTATAGCATTTAGGCCAGCCTGGTCACCACGGACAACCCGACTCGTCCGTTACCGAGTGCTTCATAGTTAGGAGCGATGTCGACAATCTTGCCTCAGTGCATTGAATGAAGGTCTCCCAATGATGATGTTGTAGGGTGACGCATTAACCACGGATACCTAACACGAGCGACTTTGGAATTTTCTTCCTCTCAAAGGTAGTCGTACGGGAGTACCCAGGACTTATGCACCTTTCGCGGAGAAACCGACAAGTGTCCCTAAAGGGAAGCAATTCATTGGCTCGAACCCCATTCCTTTGAAGGCCTCCCGATAAAGGACATCCGTCGAGCTTCGGATCGATCAAAACAACGACACCCCGATCCGGTTGTACTTCAATCACCATGGGATCATTCTCATGTGGCAGGACTTCCTTAGCATCTTCCGCCGAAAAGGTTATCACTCCGGAATCGAATTTTGAGGTTCCGATCTGCCTGGCGAACCGCGAGCATACCTTTTCTGGCGGCGGTGGAGCCACCTCCTGCGAAGCCCCGAGAGATGGTGTTGAGAGTGTGCCGGGTCGATCTTGCTTCCTTTACTTCTTCCACAGCCTTACCCTTTTTCTTAGACCCAGAATCGAACCGAGTCCGTTTGGGATGAGTCTCGCTTCTTGGATCTCAGGGGTCTTCCTTTCGTATGTTGTGACTTTCCTCTCTGATTAATTTTCAATCTCTCTTACTGTATACAAGCTTACGTGGTGTGCCCCTTAGACGATGGAACTCACACCATGCTTAGGATCACTTCCTAAGCTGTGTTGTTGTCCACCTCTGCTTGTAAGGTGGGGTGGCGGCTTCGGTGATGGATGTCCGGAGGATATCCTCCCCACAGCGTTAAGAGGTGTGAGCGTCTCCTTGGGCAGCCAGCCGGGCGCGATGGTGGCGTGCGGTCCGAGGCCGATCCGCGGCGAGTGCATCTCGGGCGGGCTCGCTCGTCGCATCCGATCCTTTGTCTTTAGAATCCGCGCACGTTTCTCCATGTTACTTTCCTCTCCTTTTACGTAGCATTCGGCCGAGTAATGATCTCGTCCATGCTCTTGGCGGGCTTTTGGGCCAAGACTCATTGTCCGGCTTTTAGGCCGTCTTTGAGCAGCTACAAATATCTCTGATTAGGGTGCGAGACCTTGATAGTCTCCTCGTTAAATCGGCCATGAAATCTCGAGTGTCTCGGAAGGGGCGTTGCTACGTTGAAAAGGAGGTGTTGGCCCTTGCGGTGTCGATTAGTGGCTTCTTTGGATAATCTTCGGTTGAAATCTTGATAGCTTACTATGGACACCGAAGCCCGTATACCGCGGTGATTCTCTAAAGGTGCAGGCCATCGACTTGCATAAGGGAATCGATTGCTCCGATGAGTGCCATTGTGTTGTTGACCGCTATAATATGCTCTTGTGGATGCTGTCTTGCCATCATACGATGCGAGCAGGGGTTTGAAGTTATCGAGCACGGCATCCTCCCAGTTGCACGGACAAAGGCGTGGCTCCAAAAGTTCTCCTTCCGTTTCTTCTGCGTCGTCAAACTCTTGGTGAAGAGCTTGAACATGTCTTGTAAAGTTTCGTTATCTTTGGCGTGGGTCATCAATCATAGCCTTATGGGTTGATCCGGAGGATCCGTTGGTGATAGTGAGGCTTGAGACATTGTCGTGCATGCTTGTTAGTATGTTTGTGCGGCTGGGATTGATTTCAGGAGGCCCACGGTGGGCGTAATGTTCTTGAGGAAAAACGATTAAAGATATTGTTTAGGGTTTGGAGACTCAGTGTCGTAACTCGAGCTCCAGCTTATGATTGTCTTGCTTATCCGTGAGAGCCTATTTATATCAATGCCTCCATGAGGCTATTTCCTTCCTTCGTAACTGCGCCTTACATTAACCATGGCTTTAAGGCGAGGAACCATTATTTCGACTTGTAATCATTCACTAGTAACGTCTCATAAAGACTTTAGGAACTCTTCATCTTCATGCGTATATTCAATCGTTCTTCTTTGGAGTACACCGAGCTACATTCGGGCCAAATCCGTTTTCGTGTCTCTCCCGAGATCCAGTCGGACTCGGATCTCCTCTCGATGGTGAGACCTATCCCGGATCCTTGCATCCAGGCGTCCATCTCGGCTGAGGATTTTGTGTATGATCAATATCTAAATCATCTTTCATCAGAGTTAACACGGTATAATACGGGATGTCACAATTAATAATAAAAATAAACTTCATTCAAGCAGTAGCCATGCTACACTGAGGATCATCATCCAACAATTCAAATCATCATAAGACCATGTCTTACACAACGGAGATACCAAAATCAATCAAATTAAAATAAAACATCATAATTCTCAAGGAGTTCAAATCCAACTATTAAACAATACTGATTCTCTTAACTAAGCGTTCCCCAGTGTTACAATCTAATCAGAGCATGACACTGACACACGGACTCAAAGATAAGCTCTAGAGCCATCCTCACAAACTCATTGCTAACTCGATGCGAAATGGTAAAGTAAGGGTGAGACTTCTCATAATTAAAGCACATTATAAGTCTTTCAATCAATAATATAATTCAAGCATATTATTCCACCACTTAACACCATTCAGAATCCAACGCACAATCATAACCATATAATTCATCATGCATAATCAATAATCAATAAAAGAATTGCAACCTTTGGAAAACATCCTAACATGTTACAATTCCATACAACACAAATCGGACTCAATGCATGCGGTACCGACTTCGTGACCAAGTCACCCACAGCGATCCATTATCAACGGATACGGTACCATCGATTCGTCCATAACCACTCGGACACGAATCCGGCTAACCACCCATCCTCACTCGGGTATCGGTTGTTGGCAATCCAAGTCAAATTCCGCACAATGGGAATTAACTTCACCAAAACAATGCATATGCACGCATCAATAGCATGCAACATTAATCGGTATATGTAATACATCAATTCAACATAAGCTGAAACAACCATCCAACATGATATCTCAACCAACCATGCATACAATCAACATCAGCATAAACATGCAAACCAATTAACATGATACATCAACTAATCATGCATACATCTAACCTTAGCATAAACATGCTATTACACCTACACATTACGGTGTCCTCATCACCAAGGTTCTCTACTACATCCTTATGTGTCTGTTAAAATTCATTTATTTCGAAATCCAACCCCTTTTTAAAATAATTTCAAGTTTTCTAAAATATTTTCATTTCATAAGGTAGAGTATAAAATTTAGGAAATAACGTCCAAAACGGCGCTCAAAAAGGACTTACGGTTTGAAAGTTATGAATTTTTGAAGTTTTAAAAATTCTCAAAAATAAACAGTGGAACCCGGTTCCTCCCTGGGAGTAACCGGTTCCCACAATTTCAAAAATCAGCGCCCCTGGAAAAATGTATGGGGAACCCGGTTCCTCCAGAACCGGTTCCCGAAAATATTTTCGTTTTTAAAAACGTGGAACCGGTTTCCACACGAGAACGGTTCTGGGTTCAAAAATACCATTTTATCAGTTTGTGGAACCGGGTTCTCCCGGGAACCGGTTCCCGACCATCGGACCCAAAATCTAGTTTTGTGACTTATTTTCCCAAAGTCATTTCTCATTCATCCCAAACGTACCCATGTATTCCAACACCATAAAATCACTCATTCATCATCAATACACAATATAACATGTTTTACTCGTCGTAATAATCCACATCATGGATCCATTAATCTATACATTCGACACAATCCGACACCTATAGGGACATTCATGGAACCCTATAAATTCACAAACACAATTCTCTAACATGCTATACCTATATCATCAACATCAAAACCTATAATAAGCAATAATCAATCGAAATCACCCACACCTTGTGGGTTCTTGAGATTCGACACTAGGTTTTCCTTCTTCTTTCTCCTCTTCTCACTTCTCGTAGTCTTGTTTTCTCCAAAATGAATCTATTTTCCCTTTTCCTTATTTTATTCCTCTTTATTCCTTTTAATCATAAATAAAATAAATATTATTTATTTCCCATTCTCCAATTAATTCCATAATTAATCTCAATAATTCAATATATTAAATAAACTATGCTCTCAATTAATTTAATAATTAAAATCATAATTATTTAATTACCGAATTATTTTCGGGGTGTCACATAGTTAGCTTGTTCGGCTGGTACTCCGTTCAAAAGGGGGCATTCTGGAGCAGGATGTGATTGAATACCACATAGATCGCAAGTTGGGATCACTGCAGCTACAGTAGCTGCGGGAGTGATGGAAAGATTCTCTAATTTTTGGGTAAGAGCTTCCACTTTAGCATTAACTTGATCCAGGCTGTTCACTTCAACCTTGGTACCTTTCGTTTGAGATTTCTCTACATTAACTCTCTCGCTTCCCCATTGGTAGTGGTTTTGAGCCATGCTTTCGATAAGTTGGTTTGCTTCGACATATGGTTTATCCATCAGTGCGCCACCAGCATCAACGTCTATAGTTAATCTTGTATTGTACAAGAGACCGTTATAGAATGTGTGAATAATCAACCATTCTTCTAAACCATGATGAGGGCAGAGTCTTAGCATATCCTTATATCGTTCCCATGCTTCGAATAAAGATTCATTGTCTTTTTGTTTGAAACCATTGATGTTGGCTCTGAGCATAGCAGTTTTGCTTGGAGGAAAATATCTAGCTAAGAAGACTTTCTTCAACTCAGCCCAAGTGGTGATTGAGTTGGAAGGAAGAGATTGAAGCCAAGCACGAGCTCTGTCTCTTAAAGAGAAAGGAAATAGGCGCAATCGTATCGCCTCGGGGTTTACTCCATTCGCTTTCACAGTGTCTGCGTACTGCACAAACACTGATAGATGTAAATTTGGGTCGTCAGTAGGAGCTCGAGTGGTTCTCTTGAGCGGCGGAAGCGAGGTTTCATTTAAAATCGTTTGAGCAATAGCGGAGCTGCAATCTTGTTATGAGGCTCCGCTTGAGAAGGAACTGCGTAATCCTTAAGAGGGAGGAGGAGGAGGTGGATCAGCCATTCTTCGAATTCGTCGAGATGCGGAAGAGCAGACGGAGGAAGATTGTTGAGTTCACGGTACTCTTGAATTCGTCTTCTTAATCGAAGATAACGCTCGATATCATATATGGGTATATGCAAAGTCTTGCCTTGAAGCGGTATTTGGCATACACAAAAGGAAAATAAATAGTTGCCTTAGTCTAGCGGTGCTACTTTAAGAGTGCACTAGTGACTAGATCAAAGTCCCGAACGGCGCCAAAAACTTGATGTGCGATAAACCTAATGTGTCTAACGGAATCTTAATGGCGCATGCCTATCGCGGTAGTAATAAAAGATTGTCGAATCCACAGGGACTTTGTAATCACTCTAGTGCGGGAAAGTAATGCTAGTTTAGCTAAGGCAGAAATTTGTCACGTTTGGTTTTGGGAAGGTTAAGGAAGGTAATCTAATTGATTTTAAATTAATTATGAAATGACATGGTCGGTATGTAATAGAGTCGACCTAAAGGATCTAATCTGACTTAAGCATATAAGGATGGTCAACTTAATTGTTCTGTAGAATTCATCAGTTTAAAAACCCTCAATTCACACTTTCATGGTCTTATTTCGGATTATACGTCTAAAGCCCTATACCTGCTTTCGCTAGCCTATAAGTGTTTAGAGATACTTAATTAATTCTAATCTGTTTTAAAGCGCTTTCACTGTATTTAAATCAAATGCCTAACTTTAGCTATCCGGTTAAAAACCTCACACTTTCGTGGTCTCGATCTAACTTATTTACTCTTCTTACTTTCGTAACAAAGGTTTTATTTTTAAGCATAAAAAGTTATAACCAGAGTTAAGTTGATTAAGGTTTTAGCCTAAGTTTGATCAGATACCTATTGTCTCTAACTATTCCATACCGACACTAAAGGTTTAGCTAGCCATGAGAATTAAAATGAACTCACAGGAAATAAAAACAAACAAATATAAAACGGACATTATAAATAATAAATGAAACTTGAATTAATTAATTAAAAGATACTGTAATGCAATTGTAAAATAAAAACCTGAAAATAAAGCCAATACTTCAATCCCTCTTCCACAGATCGGAAACTTGGACTTGGTATCGTGTCTGACCGAAGCTTGAATAAAGAAATCCTAGACTAAAATAATAATTTCCTAATGTTGGAAATTATTATTTGAATAACGAAATTAAAACAATGGAAATAAGCGAATGCAGAGAAAATAACAACTGAAGTAATAGCAGGTTCGATTTCGGCAGAGCTTCCGCACAAGTAAACTGAAAATTGCTTTGTGTCTCTAACGTTGAAAGCTGAGGTATTTATAGGAGAATAGAAACTGGAAGTTGGTTTGAATTTCACCAAGCTTCCTTGAACCTCTCAAGAATATAGGAGCGTGGGCGAGTTGAGGTTGAGCGTGGTGTCTTGCTTGAGAGAAATCGGGAGTTTAGAAACTCCTTCTGTTTAACTTCACCACGTTCTGCACGTTTAATTAACTGATATGCGCGTTACGGTCGTTACTGATGTGTTACGAGCAGCTTTGGTGTTTCTCCGTGTTACGGTCGTGGCAGGTGCGTTACGGTCGTAACACGCTTCATGATGTCTTCGTGGCGGATGTGTTCGCCGTCCATTAAAAATCGCATTTCTTGTGATTCATCTTTTTCTTCTGTTCTTTGATGCTTTCTTGCATTGTTTCATGTTTTATTCTGTTTTGAGCTAAGTTATGAATACCTGCAAAAAGTAATGACAAACTCGAAATATTCGGGAGTTAATCGGGTCAAAATAATACAAAATGGGTTAATTTCATGGAAAATAAACGATATGATTTCGTGTTATCAAGTAATAAAGAGGCAGCACCGGGCGGTACTTTTTGGGCGTCGGGCGGTGGCTGCGAGACAAATTTTGTATATAGTTTCATTTCATTTTTGTGTTTTATGGTTTTTGGGGTGGATTCTTGCTCCCAAATTCTATCACCTTATATTTTTTAATAGATTAGCTTAGAAAACAACACTAGGGTCTTGCTTATGGATGATTGGAGGTGGATTACTCTTCAATAGGCGTTGAAAAACCGGTGTAAATGAGTGGTTTACCTCTTCTCTTCTCTATGTATTTCTCTTTTGTTAGTTATATGTGTATATTTACTCTAAACACGTGTATATTTTCGCCCTTGGCGTTGTATAAAGTTTGCTTTACGAATTTGTGTTGGTAATTGTCTTAGGTTTTTACTCTATATTAGGGATTTGAGCTTTGCTAGACATAGATTGCTTAGATTCTTACCTAGGATGATTATCTGTTAGTTTCTGAATGCTAGAAATGGGTTTAGAGATGACATTTATTTAGAGTATCTGATCTTAATGCTTCTATGTTGGTTGTTTCGAGTTAGAGATAGTCGTTACGAGTGGCGCGATTGACTTCTGTGTTGTTGAGGTATGCGAGACATGGATATTGAGGTGATGCGGTAGAATTCTCAATTTTGGTTAGAAAGAGCTTAGGTTTTGAGAGGTATGTGATGAGACGGAGGAGTATCGTAGGATGAGTATAACATGGATGGTAGATTTTACTTTGTGACGGGTAGTGTGCATTCATTCCGGACAAGATGTCTATCCTTTATACTTTTTGTTCATTTACTTTTTGTCTTTTATTTACAACTCATTTAATCCCAAACTCATTAACGATAGAATTGTCGAACGACGAATCAATAACCAATCTATGTGGACACGATACGATATAACATAACCGATATATATCACCCGATAAAAATAATACCAAACTCTTTGTTTGTCGCTAACACCGCAACAACAACTAACACATAGGATGGGAGATATACACTTAGTTCAATAGATGTTCTATTGTACAATTGAATTTGAGCGAAACACTATTGGGTGGACTAGGGATTTTTCCACTAATGGGACTGATACTTGAGATTTTACTATGGAATATACAACCCTTAAAAGTACTTCAAATAAAATGATCAAACATGAGAATACATATTTTAACAATTAACATGTTTTCATACATTTTGTTTGTGACATTTTTGATTTTCTAGTATAAGAGACCATGAATCTTGTACAAAGAGTTTAAATGCCATATATTGTAGTTTTTTATCTCCTATGTCAATAAATGTGATTTTTAAAATAATTGATTTGGTTATTAAAAAAAAATAACGATATAATTTATTGTCTATTTGTATTTTATTTATTTATGTATAATCCTTATTATATTCAATAAATCTATTTGATTATTTAAAACAAATTTGAATTGTATATTACTTAAATTCAACTCATTTAATTAACTATCTAAGTTTTTAACTCAAATTCAAATTATTTAGTTTTCAAATTAAATTTAACTAATTAGTTGTCAATTCAAAATTTAAGCTATATTTAAACTGACTCGTTGTTTCTTTTGGAATTTTTTTTGCCACTCATTTTATTTAGGGTTAAATATGTTTTTAGTCCCTACAAATAGGCGACCCTGCACTTTTAGTCCCTACAAATATTTTCTTCAATTTCTGGTCCCTTTAAAATTTTACGTTAGCATAAAACATCATTGCCGTTAGATTCCACTAACTGTCGATGATGTGGCGTAAGTTATATGGATTATGTGAAAAAAGAAATTGTCAGCGTGTAATATATTATAATTGTCGGCATGAAAAAAGAAACTAAACGTTGTTGGCATTCTTCAATTGAAATTCAAAATATTTTCAACCCTTTCATAACCCTAGCACGAGCAAGCAGTCACTCTCTCACGGTGGTCCCCGACATTGTTGACGACAAGGAATCTTGATGGTCCATCACGTTGTGCCTTCTTCTTCCTCGTGGTCCCAGGTAATAGCTTTTCTTTCAATTTAATAATTGATTCTGCATGTTTGTGAAATTACCCTTTGCCCCAATATACTGTGGGTTTGTTAACCCTAAAACGATTTTGAGTTAGTAATTGTAAACCTAAACTGGTAATTGTATGTACAGGGGAAATGAGTGCAGTCAAGGTTTTGTTTTATACCAAGGATTGTTTTGTAAAATACCCGGACATTAGGTATAAGGGTGAGGATGTATTTGGTTTTAATATGCAAGATGTAGATTACTGGTCATTTTTTGAAGCCGTAGACTTAGTGAAAAGTATTCAACCTGAGTTTGATTTAGATACTATTAAGATATGGTGGAAACATGAAAATGGTAATTTTGAAGAAGATTTAAAGAGATTTAAGGATGATGGCTATAATGATGAAGTATCAGTGTTTGTGGTTGAGCATAAGTGTGATATTGAGATATTCTGTGAGCCTAAGCCTGAATCAGGAGATGCAACATTTATGGATAGGGTTAAGGAGAAAGGGAAGGGTAAACCATGTGAGTCTAGTGATGATGCATCAAGTGAAGATGAGTTATTTAGGGATGTGCATTTTAATGATAGTGAAGAGAAGAGGATGAAGGGTTTTGATGAATAACTAGAAGACATTCTTGTTGCCTCACCTCTACTAGAAAAGAAACAGTTCATTACAAAAGAAATGGGGAAGCAACATGTCATTGAAGATGAATATATGATAGATGATTTGGATAGTGGAGTTGAGGATGACAGTGTTGATGAAAGGCCTTGTGTAATAAGGTACAATAAAGAAGATATAATGAGTAAGGATTATGTATTCAAGTTAGGAATGGAGTTTCGATCATTGAAACAATTTAAGGATGCCATACTTGAACACAATGTGATAAATGGGAGGGATGTTAAGTTTGAGAAAAATGATTCAAATAGGGTTAGGGTTGTATGAAAAGATAAAAAGAAATGTGATTACACTGTGTTGTGTAGTAGAGTCTTAACTTCCACAAATTTTAGGATAAAAACACTCTATGCAAAACACAAGTGTAGCAGACAGTTCTTTAACAAAAGTGCAAAAATAAAGTGGGTTGCCAAGGTGATTGTGGATGGGTTAAAGAACAATACAAAGATGAGGCTAAATGATGTAGTAAATGATGTAGTAAATGATGTGAGGCTTAAGTATGCTAAAGATCCCAGGGTGTAGGGTATTTAGGTCAAGGCAAATTACAAGACATATAGTTGAAGGAGACTCAAGAAAACAATTAAGCTTGTTGTGGTCTTATGGTGCTGAGTTGAGAAAGGCTTCAGCAGGTAATACATTCAAACTCAAAACCACTACATTAGCTCCAGGTTTGAAACCAAGATTCCAGGGGTGTTACATTTGTTTTGATGGGACTAAGAAGGCATTGACAAAGGCTTGCAGACCCTTTATTGGCTTAGATGGATGCCATTTGAAGCACAAATATGGTGGTATCGCACTGATTGCAGTTGGTAGAGATCCAAATGATCAATATCTACCAATTTCTTTTGGGATAGTTGAGAGTGAAACAAAGGACTCATGGAGTTGGTTCATGAAGTTACTTGTTGAAGATATTGGAGATGGCAGATGGTGTTTCATATCTGACCAGCAAAAGGTTATAAGATTGTTTTGTAAAATTATTTTTGTTTTTTAATTTATGTTGATATATACATAGGTTCATGTATCTTTTATGTGCAGGGATTGGTTCAGGTTTTTGAAGAAGAATACCTAGCTTATGAGCACAAATTTTGTTTGAGACACTTGTATGCCAACCTCAAAAAGAAGTTTGGTGGAGGTACATTGTTCAGGGACTTAATGATGGCAGCTGCAAAGGTTACTTATTTTGAGGAACATGAAACTATGATGCTCATGATCAAAGAGGCCAATCCTAATGCTTATAACTGGTTAGAAGCTATTCTTAAAACAAAATGGTGTAAGCATGCTTTCCCTTTGTTCTCAAAGTGTGATGTTTTAATGAACAATTTGAGTGAGTCTTTTAATGCGACTATTTTACTTCAAAGGGACAAGCCAATAATAACTATGCTTGAGTGGATTAGAAATTATTTAATGGGTAGGTTTGCAACACTTAGAGAAAAGGTTGAAGGATATAAGGGTCACATAATGTCTAAACCTTTGAAAAGACTTGATAGGGAAATTGAAAAGAGTGCTAGCTGGACAACCACTTATGCTGGTAGATATTCATTTCAAGTATCCCATGTCCTTTTTACTTATAGATTTGTGGTTGATCTAGAAAAACACACATGCAGTTGTAACTATTGGGAATTAGTGGGCATACCATGTAGACATGCAGTTGCTGCCATACATAGGAAGATAGATGACCCTGTGCAATATGTACACAAATGATACCATAAGAGTTCATATAAAGAATACTATAACGAAATCCTCACTCCTTTGAACGGCCAAAACAAATGGCCTAGAACCACTGATCTTGAGATGTTACCACCCCTGTACAAACGTGGCGCTGGAAGGCCCAAAAAATTACGTAGGACAGAACCTGAAGAAGTAAGCCAAAACAAATGTCAAAGAACTAACACTTCTCATAGGTGCAAAGTATGTTTTGAATTAGGTCATAATAAAAGGACTTGCAAAAAGAACAAGCAAGTAGTTTTTGTTGCACCAAGGAAAGATGTGCCAATGCAAACTGAGCCAGTGCATGATGTGCCAATACAAACTGAATCAGGGCAAGATGTGCCAATGCAAAATGAGCCAGGGAAATATGTGCCTACATAAGCCAGCCATATTGCACAAACAAAAAATAAAGGGGTAATTCAACTACTTTTTTCTACTTTCAACTATTATATCATGCTGCTTTTTTAACATCCTATTGTTTATTGATTTTGTTTATTTTGATTCTAGGGAAAGACTAAAACCAAACAGGCCAAATGTAAGAAAACAAAAGATAAAGTTCACCCAAAAGTTGCTGATGGAGCTGGAACACGTGGAATTGCACCAAAAGTTGCTTATGGAACTGGAACAAGTGGCACTACACCAAAAAATGCTGATGGAGCTAGAACAAGTGGCACTGCACCAGAACCACAAACTTCACCTATGGATAAATTCCATGATTGGGATGCTGAAACATTGGCTACTTTGCTGGATTGGAATGATGTGTTGGATATTGAGCCTTTGAATATGGATACCTCACCCATGAAGCCTGCTGCACAAACTGCAGAAGAGTTTGCTGGACAAACTGTTGAAGAGCCTGCTATAGAACATGTTGAAGAGCCTTTTGCAAAACATGTTGAAGAACAATCAACCAAAACTAATGCATAACCATAACCATCTGCCAAAGCTAAGTCTGGACCAAGGGTTTTTATGGTGTATCTCCCAGGAAGTGTAAAAAAAAGCCATTCAAACCACCAGCTTCCTCCTCAGCACCTTTGCAAACCAAGGAAAAAAAGAAGCAAAATCTCCTGTTCAAGTTGTAAAAAGGCAAAGTGATAGACTCAGGACCATCAAAACAAAGGTTGTTTCAGGTCCAGGTAGTCAACCTGAGGACCCTTTGGTCATAAATAAGGAGGAGGAAGTGATAGACTCAGTACCATCAAGTGTTGTCAACAAAAAGAAATGGAGTGAAATTGCTAAGGGTTTAACTCAGTGATTCAGATTTGTTGTTATTTAACAAAACTTATTTTAGTTTGTTGAAACTCAGTGAATCTCTTCTAGTTTGTTGTTTTGGCTTGTTTGTTTTCAACTGATGTTTTGTTGTGGTTCAAATAGTGTGCAACTTATTTTGTAATGTACAACAATGAAGCTTTTTATGTATTCTTATGTATTGTGAACTTAATTATGGCTTGATAGTTATGGTCAAACAGGTTGTCTACAACAATTTCTAATTCTTCTTATTTTACACAACAACAATTTCTTATTACATAACATGTAATGGATGGCATAACATTTTATCACATAATAGTTAATGGTGAAACATTGTGTGCAGACAATTTTGATTCAAACATTTCTAATAACAATATTTCTTATAATAAAATTAAGCAATTACAACAATTCTTGCTCACAAACTATTTTGATTACAGTACATTCGAACTATTATAACCAACAACTCTAAACCAACAACAACTATAAAAGATTTTGATACACTACCTCCCTTAACAACATCCAGTTAAAGACATTTCTTCAAATTCTTATAATTCTAAAACACTACATTCTGTTATATTTCACTGCAAGGTAGAAAGTGACCATTAATGACAATATTAAACAAATTTTCTTCATCTTTCCACGTAGCCCAACTGTCTTCAACTTGATTTCCAATTTGACATTCTTTTTCATTGCTGACTCGCACATCTCCTTCAAGGTTTCAAAAGACTTCAGCTCCCTCAAGTTGGTCGAATCATTCTTCAATTCTTCATCTTGATTCTCCATTACCTCGGACCCAATTTTGATTTCATCATCCCATTCAAACAGATTTCACGTTTCATCACTCTTCCAATAGGGACAACTCCAGAACAATTTCCCTCGATTGCGACCGTTTTTGCAACAGTAAGATATCATACGCAAATTGCAAGCACACGTTCTCCATCTACGACTACTCACACTTGATGACTGAACTGATACATTTTTGCTTCTAAAAGAAGAAGATGACATAGTTGAAATTTGGGGCAGCAAAGAAGAAGAAGAAGAAGAAGAAGAGGATTCACTGAAATGGTTTGAAATGAAGAAGAATAGGAAGGAAAGTGAAAGCGGAATCGGGGAACAATGCAATTAGGGTTCTGTAATACGGTGGGAGACCTAACTTGTTTATTTTGCATTTTATCGCAAATGTTGCAGATAGCAAAAGTCGCCACCGACTTTTATTTTATCCAATTAAGGGAAGGCGAAAAGAACAGGAAAAGACCTTCGTTAGATTCTGAGTACGGGAGACAGTTATAAAAAGGGAAGGTGTTAGCACCCTTTCCATCCGTAGTTATCTACGGGCTCTTAATTTCTTAGCTCACTTTATAAATTGCTTTTTGTATGTGTGTTTGAAAAGATGTTTTGAAAAGGCATTTCGCTCTGACTTCGTAATGATTCTCGCTGGAATGTATACGAAGTGTTTGGAAATGTTTTTTTTAAAAGACTTTGTAATGATTCACGCTGGAATGTATACAAAGTGTTTTGAAAAGATTTTTGAAAAAAAGTGTGAGGTGTAAAGAGCATTTTGATTGAGCAAGCAAAATAGACTTATTACCTACTCAGAATGATCGTTTCCATGTTATTTTGCTTTCCTTTAGAATAAGGTTATCCATACCATTAGTTGGTGGGTAATATTATTCGTTGGATGTAAAGGGACATTCGAAGGGACATCGAATGGTCATAGAAGGCAACTTGTAGGGATACCTTAGCGTATTCGCAGGGACGATCATCACTTTTCATTGGCAACAATCGAGGGACGAGATTATGTATTCGTAGGCAACATCGAGGGTCATTGAGGGACTATGATATTTGTATCGAAGGGACTATGATGATATATTTGTAAGTGTCTTAGCTAAGATATCCCCACGTCCGTGGGACATGACCATTGTTCGTAAGGCAACAAGAGAGGATACCCTAAGGTAAGTGCATGTGTGAAAAGAGTGTGTTGTATTCAGATATTTTATCTTGTGATTAGGGTTAGCTATGTTGATTGAATTAGTCTTGCCATACATGCCTAGTTACTAACAGTTAATATGTGCAGAAAGTAAATTGCGGAAATGTAAAGTGCGGAAATGTAAACCCTGGACTATTACATGGCTTTGGGGAAGATACATAATATAGGAGTGCAGAAAGTAAATCCTAATTAAGATATTACATCCCATGAGCAGATAAACCTAGCTATTACAACTTGGAAGCAGTTACAATAATCGGAAAATATTGCGAGAAGGATCGAATTGTAAATAATAGAAAATAATGTTAGTGAAAAGAAAGTTTTTGAGTTAGAAAAAGGTTTTAGGGTTAGTAGACCTAATTAAATGAGAAAAATATTTTTTGAGAATTTTCTGGACTAATTTCAGTATAAAAAAAGTAATTAAAAGTTAATTTCCGATTAATTAACAATTAAATTAAATAAAGATGAAAAATAATATTTTTTATTGTCAAAAATTAAATTAAAGTTTTTCTAACCTAATTATGAAAAGAAATATTTTTTTAATGATTTTTTAATGTATTAAAAAAATGTTTGAAAAGAAAATAAATTGAGTGAGAAAATAATAAGAAAATAAGAAAAAATGTTAGTTAAAACAAATGATAAAAGTAATATGCTGGAGCCAGGGATCAAACCCTGCTCCTGTCCCTCACACGCGCGCCTTCTGACCAACTGAGCTAGGCATGCTATCTGTTTAAAAAATGAAACAAAACGTATGTAAAGGAAAATAATTTTTGAGAATGAAACTCAAACGAAAGCGCGCGCATGGGTCTTCTTCCTCATTTGAAATATCCAAGGTTTTTAGTTACGGTTATAGTTCGTAGCTAGAACCTTTACCAACAGTTTCCTGTGTCACTATAGCACCTATAAAATCACAAATCAAGCAATTCACAATATAAATTCATGAGGAGACCATAGATCGATTGGAATCGATCCTCTGAACACAACCACGCCCTCAGTTTCATCCAATTTTCGCTAAATCGAAGGATCCCAAATTAGAGCTTCAAAACCCTAACAATGGCATCACGGTATTCCTACACTTAAAACTCAATTGAACGATTCAAATAGCTTTGAAATATCATCCTAAACACAAATATATAATCAAATCATGTTAAAAATGCATGTAACTATGAATTCGATTTCAAAATTTTGTAGAGCAAAAAGTGACAGTGACTTCGTGTTTCTGGAAGTGTTGGTTGATGGTGAAGTTCTGGAATGCTTCAGAGGATCACCAGGAATGCGTTGGGATGCTTGGAATTGCTTGGATCGAGCTAAAACTCTGGTTGTTGGTTGCTTGTGTACCATAGTTTTTTTTGGAGTTTGTCTAAGGTTCTTGGCTACAAAAAAATCCTCTCCTAGGGTTTAAAAATCTTCTGAATATATAGAGGATGGATCTAGGTTAAAAATTGATGAGAAAATATATCTCATTCAATGAGAAAATATATGATTTGTCAATCTTTTCAATTTGCATCAAATGTTTTCAATCTAGTGCCAATCTCACACCAATCATATATTTTCGAACTTTTGGTCATTTAATGAGTACCTTGGACCTCAAGAATGTCAAATATTCAGCCTTGCATTGATTGATTTAATTTTGCTATTTTATTTTAATTAAATTGACTTTAAATGAATAAAAAATCAAAATAAATAAAATAAAAAGCTCAAGGGCGTGACATTGGGCTTGGAGGTTTTAATTGATTTTAGAAACAAGTTTGAACTAAGAAAAGTTAGGCCCATTTAGAAAAAATTGATTTTCTCAAGTATTTCTCTTCATGCATCTCCTCAAAAATACTCAACTTGTACAATCTGTATCTTGCTCAATTTTCAACATTTTTGGGTGTTCTTGTATTTTTTAGAAAGCTCAAGATGTCCTCTAAACAACCCTTTTGGTTTCATCTTCATTGAAGTTTCCATGTTCATGAACACTTCTTTGCAAAAAGATGATTTTTTGTTGACTTTTAAAAGGACCTGTAATGTTTTGATCCATAACTTCCAAATGAAGCATTTTTGGCCAAAGCTTGTGAGACATGAAGTTGTAGAGAATTGAATTCCCTTAAAATGATCTTTGGTGGAAAACTTTCTGATTAAGTATGTGAAAGTTATGCCTGGTCAAAGTTCTGTTGACTTTTGTCTGAACAACCCTAATTTAGAAACTTTGACTTTTGATCAAATCTTGACTTTCCTTGAGGAATCATGATCAACCCTTGATCAAATGATGAATATTACTTCAAAATATTGATGGTGACCAAAAATTATGAAGTTTGACTGAATGTTGACCACAGTTGACTTTTTGTCCAATATAACTAATTTTCAATCATCTGAGCAATTGGATGAGCAATTTTGACTTGTAAGGCTTGAAACTTGACATGGTGATCCCTTGAAGCATATGATGAGGTATGATGACCACTTAGAGCACTGAAAATCCATCTTGACTTTGAGAGTAGCAAAACCCTAGTTTGGATTGATTGCTTAAGAGAGGGTTTGTCTGGTCAACCCTTGTGAAATCTTTGAGTATGGAGATGTGAATTGTCTTGAGAAGTGGTAGGGTAAATTTTGGGGTTTGACAGGTTCACTTATTTAACTTAAATAAACAAATTAATCAGTATTCCAACGTGTCAACTAATAAAAACACACATGGCAAGCCACGTCACCGTTCGTTAGTGGAATCTAACAACAAGGATGTTTTATGCTAACGTAAAATTTTTGAGGGACCAGAAGTTGAAGAAAATATCTGTAGGAACTAAAAGTGCAGGTCGTCTATTTGTAGGGATCCCTGACATATTTAACCCTTTTATTTAACCTGCCACCTTCCAAAGATATAATTTTACTATCATACCCTTGTGAAAAATAACTTTTTTTAAAAAAAAAATTAATTTTACCAGATTTTTTTTGTATGTTTCAGAATTTGAAAAAAAATTATTAAAAAAAAAACGGAAATTGGGGGTGTGCTATCGGAAATTTATGAAATTTCTGGTATTTTTTCAGAATTTTCAAAAAATAAGTTTTTATTTAAAAAAAAAAAGTTTTTTTAAAAAAAATTGAAAATTTGGAGGGTGTATCAAAAATATCAGTCAAATATCGAGAATTTTCAAAATTTCCAATAAAAATACAGAATTTTTTGAAATAAAATAAAATAAAATATTTCAAAGTATTTGAAATTTCCGATAATGTATTTGAAATTTCTAGTATACCGAAAATTTTAAATTTTTAATATCACAATTTTTTTATTTTAAAAAGTTATCAAAAATTTTAATAAAAATAAAATAGGAATAAAAAAATTTGGGAGATGACGGGCTAAATGAAAGGGATGGCAATAAAAATTCTCTTTTCCTTTCCCACATGTTATATGAGTATATACAGAAGATTAATGGAATGCAACTAACAAAGCAACGTGGCATTAATTAGTTTGCATACAAGGAGACAAGTGCTATTGCTCTCAGTATTAATGTAATGCAAATGTTCAAATTTGTCATGCGAGACTGCAACAGTATTGTGTGACAAGTTATCTCTAAAAGGTGCTCAACTCTCTAACTTTTGCTTCACTTTTAACTTTTCTTTCTGAGTGTAAAGAGTGATTTTAGAAAGCGATATATGTATTTATAGTTTTGTTTAAAAGTTCAGAGATATAGAAGGAAAAAAATAGAAGAATTTTGTTTTGGAAGAATTTTGAACTTTGGAAGCATTAAAATTTTTTATTGGAGAAGGTATTTGAAGAATTTTGAAAGATTTAAACAAATTATTCAAATATAACTTTTGTTGTTATTGTATTTCAAAAATTAATAATAATGATAAGTATTTTTTTTATCATTTTATATAAAATTTATTTTTTAAAAATATTTGAAAATTTTATATTTTAAAAATACTTTTCTTTCGAGTCTATCTTTTCTCTTTTCTACCAAACTTGACTTAGCTATTCTCAAAGTTGGAATGTATTTGTGAAAAAATATATTAATATTGAGCTAAAACTGATAATGAAGAATTGCTTAGGTTCATTGTGAAAAATCTTGATTCTGACCAGGAAAAAAAGTAATCTTTATTTACATTCTAGTTAAAACCTTCTAATATCATCTCATAAAATGATATTATATACATAGTCTTTTCTTAAGTTAACACTTTAGATTATTTAAAGAGTTAATTTTCCTGTTTTTAATTAGCTAATAAATGCATGCAAATGCAATCGGACAAATAATACTGCACTTTGATAGAAAGAATTAATATTAAAATAACAAGAAAAAATATTAACACATACATCAAAGTTAATACATAAAAATTAAAGACTCGTAATATATTATATTGTGTAATTAAATTTATCATAATATAAATATTTTTTAGTAAAATATATATATAAAATTGGGAGGAATAAAAATGGTAGATAGGAATAAAAAGAAAGTGGGGGCACAAGCCTATACTATTGACTATGTGGCTCCGTTGTTGCTATACTATATTAGATGTTTATTTAATTTACTTTTTATAAGTTTAATTTAAAATTAATTTATAAGGTGTTAAATATTATTCTATATAAATGATTTTTAAGATTTATCTTTAATTAATATGAGATTTGAAATTTTTTCAATGCACACTTATTTAAATTTGATGTTTCGATATAAATGGTGGACGATTAACCATCTAATCAATAGACTTTAATCCTAAATTATAATGAGTTAAAAAATATCAATTTATTTAAACTCTACATATACTTCATGTCTAACTATAATTCCAAATCTTTCTAATACTAATCCATAACATATAACATTATATTTACGATACTGTTTTTTTTTTTAAATGACACTGAGGGTTTTTCAGAAAGAGTTTTATTTTGTTTCAAAAGCCTAAAATGAGTCAACCTAAGTTTTCTATTTCATTTATAAAAATCGTTTCTTATACATTTAAACTGATCCTCTGGATTTTTTTAACAATTAAAAAAAATAATAAATAGATAAAATAAATTCAACCTGTTTTCTGTTTTTTTTTGTTTAACCTATTTTTTATTTTAGAAAACCCCTTTTTCAACACGTGCAATAATTAACAACTAATACTGCACTTCCATAGAAAGAATTAATATTAAATATATCAATTAAAATTTTAAATAAGTATCTTTAAAGCAAGATTCTATGAGTTGATAATATATAATATTAAAAATGCATGCAATGCAATCACTCACTTGCTTCAAAATTAATCAAACTCATTTAAAAAAAAACATTGGCTAGGCACTAGGGTGTATGATAATACATCAGTTCTGCATCGATCTCCACTTCTGATTAATCAATACTATATTTGAATATTACTATACTTTTCTTTTTTGAAAAAGTTTGTTTATAATATTATTTATGAGAACAGAATTGTTGAATTTAACATGTATGTTTCCCTTTAAATTGGATGAACTCGTTTGGTACTTTCTAAAAAGACAAGTAAGAGCACACAAAAACAAAAACACTAATTGACATCTCACCAATAATCTTGCTAGGACTCACCTATGTCATCATCATTAGGCAAATTATAATAGCACATGAGTTTCCAAAATAAAATTAATTATAGTAGTACACATGTGATACATATAAACTAGACTTTATATCCACAAATACAAAGCAATGATTAATCATTGTTTATTTGAAACAAAGATAAAGTTACAAAGACGTTTTTTTGGAACATTAAATTACAGACTAATTAAAGAGTAATAAAATTCTTTTAACTAACGTTTCTATCTCTCAATTCTCTTATAAGGGATAAATGTCATGTTACTAAATAAGAGAGATAGAGAGAAGAGTTTAATATTTATATATTATCAATTTATCATAATTAAAATATTCGATTTTAAAAATATTTATAATTAAAATCAAATATTTATGATTAAGATTAATTGACAATATAAAAAATATTTAGAATTTAATTGATATGTATTATCAATGTAAAAAATTTTACGTTGTCAGTCGATCACAACAACTAAATATTTAAATATATTTAAATTATATTTAAAATTATAATTATAGTTGTGATGTACTGACAGTATAAATTTTTAACACCGAAAATTCATGATCAATTTAACTCGAATATTTATACTAATTAACATGGGATAAAATTAAATTCTAGAGATAAAGCTAGCCAAAAGAGAGGTTAGATAGTAAAGTTGAGTTACATTAACATTGGATCCACACCTTGATGAGTATTAGTGCACAATTTAGGTCCATCCATTAAACACGGACTCAACCTAAACATGAGAATGCAAAACTCCATTTGATTCAAAGCACCATCTCCATCCAAATCACCTTCCATTAGCATGCATAAGAGTTCATCATCCCTAACCTCCAAACCAAGCATGAAACAATTCACCTTCAAGCTCTCAAATGTTATAAGACCTTTGTTCACATCCATGAGCAAACGAAACCCATTGCAAAGTTCTCCAATAAACCCTTCTGCTCCTAAACTTCCAATCATAGATGGAAAGTAGTCCTCAAAATCCATACAAAAATTATTCAATTCCATGTGGAAATTGTGAGTGAAACTTCAAGTTGAAGTTGTTGTAGAAAAACTAGTGTGAAAGAGGATTAAATGATAGCTTGAGCTAGAAGGGTGTTAGTGCTTCTTATATATCATACAAAAAGATAGGGTTTTGTACAATGAGTGAAATAATAGTAAAGTTGTTGAGAGGTAGGGTTCCTTCAAAAAAAGGAAAATGTAGGGTCGGAAGTGTGGTCCATATTGTTTTTTCTTTGACTCAAAATGTGATCCACACATAAAGAGAAATAAAATTGGTATATTACGAATCACATTCAACTATAGATATTATTATTTTTGTTCTGAATTTAAATAAAATACTTTCTTTGTTCCTTTTTAAGTATTGTTTTTTTTAATTATTCAAAATTCAAAACAGTATTAATTATAATTACAATTTATCAAAATTATTTTTATTTATTTATTACATAAAAATGCAAAATAAACTAATAAACATGCAAAGTATTATAAGAAAAAAAGACAATTATTATTTGAAAAGTAACAAAATTTATTAGCTTCTTTAATATGTGTAAAAGATTAAAAAAAAAATACTTAAAAAGAAATGGAGAAAATGTTATTTTTATTTTTATTACTGTAAACATTATTATTAACATAAAATAACGCATTTCTTATAAAGTAATATAATGTTGAGACATGTTTGGATTGACAATGTTCCAATTAATTCTTATCAAAATTTAAAATGTTTTATTACTTTATTCTTTCACTTTTACGAGTGATTGAAGGACCCTATTTTCTATGAGTTTGAGGATTTGTTGCCCGTCTTCAAGGAGGTGAGTTTCTATTTAGGTGTTGGATGAATCCAATCTTTTTTGGTGGAAAGAGTCTTGGTTCATTCGTTTTGGTTGCCATTCCTATCGTTATATTCTCTTTGTTTTTGTTGATAAATTCTTTTTTCTATTTATGCTCTATGTATGTTCTTTGATTTTTTACCTTAATAAAAAGGAAGAACATCTATTATAGTCCTAGTTGTAATAAATGCTTTTTAAAATAGGAAAATGAACATTTGTGTGCTTACATGTTTGAAAGTATGTACTTATTACTCCGTTCAATTTTTAATTTTTATTATTTTTATACATATTAAGACAATTAATGAGTTTTTCAATTTTAAATACTAATTTTTTTTTTATAATATCTTTAATTATTTATTTTTTTTCTCATCTATTTCTTTATTTTGTAATAAATAAGTATTGACAGATCGAGTATTGAGATGTATACTTTTTGAATATGATATAGCTTTATTTTGAGAGTGGATAGAGAAGTTTAATGGGAGGTTGAAGATTTAAAGAAGACTTTTAGAAATATATGATTTTTGTCTCAATATAAATAAGACAAAGTATAAGGAATGAAAACTTTACAAAATGACAAGTGTTTCTAATTTAAAGGTGAAAGTTGAAGATAACATCATACAACAATGTTAAAAGTTTAAATTTCTTAAATACATAATATAATATAATGGAGAAATAAAAGAAAACGTAAATAATCAAACTCAAATTGAGTAGTTTAAATGGAGGAGTATCATGCACTCTAAAAATCTTGCTATTTTATACATATTTTTTGATATTATAATATTAAACAAAAAAAATATAGAAGTGATATAAGTAATTGTAGAGATAAGAAAAAAATAAACTTAGGAGATACACTATTTTTATTCATAAGTCTTTAAACTTTATCTAAAAGATCAAGTGTTTTTGGTGTTAGAAATCTAAAAGTGTCAAAGGTAAATGGTATAAAAACATGTTGATTTTCAGAACACGTTTTCTTATATTTGACTACTTCACTGGAAGCAACTTTGAGAGTTGTTTGTCCCACAGTAAAATCACAATCCCTCAAATCCACCAGTAGAGAAACTTTTGTCGATTCCACACAAATATATTTCCCTTTTACCCTCCCGTACACCAAAATATCAGCTTGCCTATGTGTCGATTTTCCCTCAAGTGGGTCAGTAAAAAAATTCACAGGTGTCTTTTTCTTCACAGATACTCCGACACGTCGAAATATATCAAACAAGACATCCCTAACAAGTTCATGTCGATATTTGAAGTCTGAAAGCTCCCTACAATAAACCGTGTGTTCCCAAAAAGTATCCAAACACGTCTTACGACAAACAGGGCAAACCTCATTAATAGTGAATAAATGAATCATAAGATGGTATCTTAGAATAGTAAGATTCTCCACCGGTGACATATGTTGGCCTATACCATCAATATGAATAGTAAGGAGAAAGTCCTGAGCTTGTGCGGCTTACAAACAACCAAAAATTTCCTTCTGCCTTGTGGTCATGTCAAACTTCACATTCATGTCCTTTAATTTTACTAAAAAGGCACTCGCTAAAATATGTTGTACTTTAGAAGACACGGTGTCCTGACTAGTATAATTAATAAGGTCAAAATATGGAATCACAACACTAAGACCATCCAAAGCCCCATGGAAATCCGAGTCCATACCGTACACCCCACTGTGTATCAAAATGTGATTCTACAATACCGAATATTGGGCCCTATAAGCCAGAGAGGCGTATGATGTAGCCTCTACAGCCGAGTACAAACTCAAACCCCCAAGTTTAATAGGTAATGATACTACCCTTTATTGAAGGTCCCCGAAGAAAGGGCATCCACCAACCACAATGTCTTTACCTTCCTTTCACAAGTCTTTATCAAACCAAATAGTTTCTTCCTCCATATGAGTGGGTTGACACGTTCTTAGGCTAAAAAATAATTTTCCAATACCCATGCAAGATCGAAGTAGAAGAAGCTTACTCTGAAGATCCCTTAGTTGTGGTAGAAGATGCATTAAATCAATAGCCCATGAAGCCCTCTTCTTGGACAACTCCTTAATGAAATCGTCAACTCCATGAAGCCACTCAATCAACTTCATCCCTAACAGCGACCTCCCAATTTTTGACGGGAACAGAGCCTCTCAAAGTTTACTACCATCACATAAAGAAGATCCCATTCTTGCAAATATTAAATTTAAGACCTAATCATGGACATGTCTCCATAATAATATCAAGGGCTTTAGCCACCTCCTGTGAATCCCTTATAATAGTCTCGTCATCAAGATACCAAGCAAGAAGAAGAAGCTTATAATTGTCCCTAACCTGATGAATGAGTGGGTGCAATACAAGAGCAAAAAGGAGTGGCCCTAACGGCTCACCTAGTTGCACTCTGGTGGTTGATATAATATGTATATTCCCAAAGTACAACCTTGCTGCTTGGCCATAAATAAACTCATCCCACAAATAAATAGATGGGCATCTCACCCTCACCTCACGCAATAAGTCTGGTAGATATACCATGTGGAAATCATTCGAGAAATCTACAGTGAGCATAGCCAAGGAGCCATCTTCATGTCTCTTTCGTAACACCCTGTTGGCACTATACAAAATGGCCTCAGAACCACCCAGTACCGCAAACCCAAATTAAAATTCATTGAGGTAATGCGCCATATCTCTACCTACCCCTTTTATAGCAACATTGGATACCAACTGCCTCCAAATAAAACCCACAGTAATTGTTTGTATCCCATGATCAAGCTTTAATAATAGTGCCAATGGTGCAGAGGCAACAAACTCCGCCAAACTTATGGGACATCTTCCTCCTAGCCATAAGTTAACAACTATAGGGATTATGTATAAAATATCTTTCACCACAATAGAAACTTCTCCACACAATGCATATAAAATATATTAAGCACGCAAACCATCTCACCACATGACGTCCCCTTAGGAAATGATTTAATATACTCGAAGATAGTATCTACATCAGTCACTATAGAAGCTTCTAATAATAAGGTGGTCGACATGGAGGGAGGTGGTCTGTATGGGTGCTTAGCCTCCAAAATCTTCATTGTATGTTCTTTATAGGGGGCTACATCGGATGACCCTAACACTTTTACCGCTATTGTGAAATGGCCATCTGCAACCTTACAAAGGCATTGATTGACGTTATATCTCATCTTATTGTCTTTCTCCTCAATAAGAAAACCCCAACGACCCAAGTTACCATGCTCAGAGCTTTTATAACACACTATCAACTAACTTTGTAAGATCATTCATGTCTCTCCAAGTAGCTAAACACTCCAAAATGTGTTGTTATTGCAAGGACTTCTGATTTTCATACATGCGATCCCGCCTATTCTGAGGCTTAACCACCTATAAAGTACAACGAAGGAGAAGTAACAATTGAACCCAAATAATTATTGTTCCCAAATCACCAACCACCTTGCAAAGAGAATCTTTCAATGTTTAAGAGAAATAAAGATGGAAGCTTAGAGGTATACTATTCACATTGGATATAGGTGTAGTAAAAAATCTCTCTAATAACTTTTCACCCACAACAAGCTCCTTGTTTGATTTTAGGTTATATGAGTTAGTTGTAGATGATTTAACCATACCCACAATGTGACTTCTGACACCTCATGTCCCATGAGTGGCACGAACAAGACCATCAATATGATGACATGCCCAACTCATGGCATGGATGCTCATACATCTTCCACTTAACCATTTCTCAACCATCTTCAAATACTCTTCCAATGCCATAAATAAAGCACAATTATTCTAGATCGAATTCCCTATGACATTTTTCCGTTCGTCACTACATAGGTGTAACATCTTAAGATGAGACACCAAACAAGAAATATCTTTGCTCCCATATTTACCATCGGGACAACAATGGAATCCTCGAAATAGACATTTTAAACCTCCAATTTGAGTAAAAACCATTTGAAAATGCAAAACTGTGCTTCTCCTCTACTCAATACAAAAGATGTTTAGTTGGGAATTTTATCAACCACATGGTGGGTAGCAGCGAAAAAGGTTTTCACCATGGTTGTCTTATTGTCTTGCTCTACCTCATTGAACCATTAGTCCAATTACTAAAAGGTTACTCTTAAAAGTGGTCTAGTGTCATCATATATAAAAGCAGCTGCAAAAACAATATTGTGTTTGACAGAACCAGCTAAAATCCTGTCGCGATTAACTATAATTAACGAAGTTTTTCTTCTACCATTTCTCAATTTGTTACTGTCGGCACTACCACTTACTTCCTTGATTTAGGGTAGGGGAAAGGAACATGTTCCTATAAGCTTAAGGTCAAAGGTTAGATTCCCTGGTCAAACAAATATATGGATATAGTTTTTATGAGGATTGATTTTGTGACCAAAAAGGAGTAGAGCACAACTTGTTGTGCGCTTGCCATCTATTTCTGTATTGACTTAAGGTGAATAACACCTGACAAAATTACCCCGCAAATTCGTTGAAAAAAAAAAGAAAAAAAAATAGTTTTTAACATTAATATTTTAAACATATTTTAATATTTTAACATTAAATTATCATTTTACTTTACATTTGAAAAGGCTTTTGACTATCTCATATGACATTAATATTTTAAACTTATTTTAATATTTGAATAGGCATATAACAAACTGATGTATCAACTTGAAATAAATTTCCACAAACTTAAAAAAATCAGTTCAAATATTATGATTTTTATTCATTTACAAACAAACTGTTGCATTGCATTGACAAAAACATTGCCGTAAATGTTACGATTTTTATTCATTTTTGGCAAGAAAAGTTGTTGATAATCTAAAAAAAATACAAAGCGTTGAGGAGTTAAAAAAATATTAGATATAATTTTTTAGGTGTGGTTGTTATTATTTTTTAATAAAAATATAACAAGTATATAATTTTCTCTTGCATATATATAATGCAGTTCTACTTGTACTCTTTAAATTATATTTAAGTGAACTTGTCATATTTTCATTAGAAAATAATAAAAAATAATAAACATCACACCCAAAAAATTGTATCTAAGTTGTCTCCTTAAAAAAATGTCGATAGTGTTATCTAGAAAAGAAAATTGATCTTGTAGTCTTGAGGGTTTCATGTGACATGATGTACTACTCAGTGTTAATGAATTTTTAATCAAACAAATGTAAAACCCATGATGTTGTACGAGACAAAATGTTTGATAGTAAAAAACTAACATAAAAATAAAAATAAGTGTAACATATATGAAATATATTCTATTGAATGTTTGAAAGGGCTAGACAGATTAATTTTATAAATGTTAATGAAATTATGGGGCAGTAGACTCAAATGTCCTATAAGGATATCGAGACATCTGATCTGACATTAAACAAACAGACAAGGTAAAAATAACAGTGCAAGAAAAACTTAAAGAACACACAGAATAGTTCACACAGTTCGGTGCTACACACCTACATCTGGAGGCTTCCAAGACAGGGATGAAATCCACTATCAGCAGTATTACTTCAGAGCTAAACTACCCCATTTACAACTCCTCACTTAACCACTACCCAATGCAATTTGTACCTAAGAACCTCTTAGATATGAGAACCCCTTTCACTCCCCCCTCAATCATACACGGTGATTATAACAATAACATAGACTTGAAGACACCCTTCAAACACACATGATCAGAAGATGCACTTGTGTCACAAAGTACCTAAGACTTAAAGCAATATGCTTCTAACTTATAACACACCTTGAAATTGCTTCACCGCTTCCTCCAAGAACAATAACTCAACTCATTACTTCACAGCTTCTTAGTGAGAACAATCCTTACTAAATTTGGCTAGCTAACTAAACTAGGTTACAAATTCCTTATTTATAACTTGATCCCAAACTGGACTTGGGCCTTCAAACAACAGCGTATCAGCTGTAACAAACTGTAGAAAACAAACTTCATAAAACTTCTGCTACAAGCAAGGTCTTCAATCTTTGGTTTCTCGATTATTCTCCTTAACTTCTGATTGAATCTTCTGGACCTTTACATATGCCTTTAATAGTACGCCACATAGGTTGCATAATATTCCCTGAATATTTTGCATAACTTAAAACAAAATTGTAACTAATTTATCAGTTCAGTAGGCGTGATGTTAAATGCCTGACGTCACGACATCTCCTTCGACATGTTGTTCCAGTTGTTGATTTAATTCAACACAACATGTTCAGGCATTCCAATAGGACTACATGCTCTTCTTATTCAAGTAATATATCCTATTGTACATAACATTATTGTTGCTATTATTTGTTTTACTAAAATTAATGTCAATCCATAAAAACAAGGAACTTACAATCTCCCCCTTTGGCAAATTTTGAATTAAACAAATAATAAGAAATTACAATAAAAAATTGCATCAAAATAGCGGCAATAATTACAATTAACAATCAATAATTAAAATTTTCTTCTGTAGTTGTGTTCTTGAGTAACAGGAGATGTCTGAACATCCCCTTTGACATCATCTTTTCTCCATTGAACCAACACCAGGTGTGCAAGGTAGGAGAAGGAAGAGAGTCAGTGTTGGATTGGGAGATAGACTACCCCCTAAGTAGCATAAGAGACATTTCAGTAGGTATCCTAAAATTTCTCCATGTAACTCAGAACACAAGTCACGGCTGTGTTCATAACTCAAATCACAAGTCACAAAAAAACTTCAAGCAGGAACCTGATAGGCATTTTGGTATGGTCTGCCTTTTGGAAACTGTGACTTAGACATGATCTCACTCTCTCTTGTTTCAATTTCTGAGTGACACAATTTCTCTCCCCCTTTTTAGCTAAAATTTGGCAATGGAACCCTTCACAAAACCAAATCCAGGCACAAGAAGCCCAAACTCGAACAAACCTCATGATGGTGAAGAATGGAAATTATTCACTTGTCATTTGAGGTAGAGAAATCCTATATAAGTAGGACAACTGATGCTTTGAAATTAATAAACTTTGGTCCTTGGTCAAGGTGACGAAATTTTAGGTTGAAGGACTGCATCAGTAATTAATGTGTACCGTCCAAACTAACTCTGACCATTTTTAATAGTTTCTGGATGTTTCTGTTGGGTGGAGTTATTCCCAATAAATGCTTGGGTCACCTCTCTTTTGTACATCATGCAGGTACATGTGGTTACTACCTCTTCTCTCACCAATCCGTATTGCTACATTTTAAGACATCATAGCATGTTGCTTTGACCCTATTCTCTAATGTGACTTAGTGACGGGGAACAATATTCTAATTTGAATCCAACTTAGTAGTTATGCCTTGTCCAAGTACACTACTTCTTCAGCATCTTTTCACAATAAATAGAACTTCCATTAATGAGTGTGGAGTTAAAATATTGAGATTTACCTTTGAACTGATGTTCCAACATCATGTGGGACATCGACAACAATACTACAGAACCTATCTTCCTTGGTTATGAGGTTACAATTATCTCTCAACTGCTCCTCCAAAACATCAAAAAGAGTCTTATCTCCAGCACACTCTAATCCATAGCAGTATAAACTTCCCTTCACATCTTCTATTTGTGGAAGAGGATAATTTCTCCCCCTCAGTAGCAGCCTACTATCAGCAACCAATCTTCTTCATTAGCACAACCTAAGAAAACTTCAAGACTTATTCATAATTATGGAGTTATGAATAGAGTGTTTCCCACTTGTCTATTAGATGTTCTCCTACCAGACTCCAAAATATCACCATCTTCATGGACAACCCTGTTGATCCCTTCACTTCAAACTCCCTGAGTTACACATAATAAGGACGCATTTGTTAAGGTCCTCTCAATACTATAAGCACTCTTGATTTGGAATTTCCCATATGTTCCAAAATAAGAATCCTTAGTTTGCTTGCTACACAAGGTTTAGATTGCCACACTCTGCTACTTATCATAGAAGAAACCATATTTTCAACCATGCGTATGACCAGAGATACGTCTTCATAAGATAAGTCTGAATCTTATCTGCCTTTTCTCAACATCTGGTGTCTTCAACAACTATGATCATATGGAACATTATCTTCTCCCCATCACAGACTTCATCATTCTTGATTTTGAGTATCAAGAAGACATACTTACTCACTTCCATACTGATATATGGAATTTATATTGTAGACTTGTACACATCAGTCACATAAATATTCAGCTCCCGTCAAGATATATGTTGTTATCTATATACATGTCTTCATTAGCCGCACATCTCTCCATACACGCGTGATGATTGATATACTCCCCATAACTTTTGAATCATAAAATTTAGCTCATAATTTTTTATGAATATATCAGAAAAATACTTAGTTCCCGACAAAATATTTATATTCAAGCAACACTCTAATAAGTACTTAGTCTCCTGTCAAATTACTTATCAGTTAGTCAGATAGGATTACATACTCACACTAGATAAACTGACAGCTTTCTTCCTCACACATCTGATGCTTTCTAAATCTTTGACAAGAACATCCAATCATGACAGCCAAAACATTCTAGAGTAAGTTAGTGGATTGACCTTAAACTCACTTCCAAAAATACACACTTTCTTGGTTGAAGACACTGAGATGATGTTCCAACATCTGATACGACATCATCCATTCTTAGTATAGTTCTGAGGGTAACATCCATACTAACTCATACTCAACACTTGTGGGGGGCACAAGAAAATATACTAACAACAACTAATCAATCTTCAGGATCAGACTACCAACATATGCAGGGGATAACACAAGCCACATCTCAATAGGCTTTTCTTCAGACCTCCTGTCTGACTTTGAGATGATGGATGCCTTTGTTTGCACCTATAGAGGAGATTCCCTTTACTAGGTTGCTGGAATAGACTTACCTAGGCATGACACAAAAATATACAGACTTTTCAATGAAATTTGTCTCCCTTGTTTCTTCAAAACAATACCCTTCCAAAACAATATATCACAACATCATGTCTGACATCATATAAAGGGCAGTCACAACAATACTTAGGACCATTAAACACTGTGGTTGGATCACACCACTCCACTTCAAACAAAATCTATTCTCTGGTCACAAACAGGATTCTAAGAATCTGGTTCCTTTGATCAGAAGGATTTTCCAAGAACTAGCTCACTTATACGCATAAAGGGTCTGGTGGAGAAACCTTTATGGGTTCTTTTCAAAAATATATGGAGTTCAACTTCTATACTCCCCTAAGCCTTGGTTAGAAATAAACCAACATATGGAGTAGAAAAAATGTTGATTGTGTCATGATAAACTTATCCAAACCAGATGCCTCCTCTTCCAGATCAGGAGTAGGTTCATAACAAAATATTCAAAACATTTTTGTTAAGCACCCAAGTCATCTGCTCTTAAACTAGTAAATTCATACCTATTAAAGTAATGTTCTAACGTCCCATAGAACATCAGTTTCATCTTCTTGGAACACACCATCCTTGACAGTCTTCAAGATCTTCACACAATATGTAGATGTATATGAGGATCATTGATCAATTGATTCTCATCAACTTCATTAATGAATGTCTTTATGAGTGGACTTAAGGAAGTTGTCAAGTATCTTTGACACTTCTTATACAGTTGTAAACATCTGACATATATTATGTTGAGAAAAACAACCTTAGTATCCTTCCCATACTTTAAGGGTTATATCAAAAGCCACGCAGAAGAATACACAAACATCTCAACAATATTCATAAACAATGCTTACACCACAATCCAAGCGTAAGCATGGTAACTTAGGGTTGAAAATAAATCAACACTATGTATAGTAGCTTCTCACCAAGATATAGGCTTGAAGGTAACAAACAGAAACAATACCATAACTAGGAAGATGCTTTACCACAAATAAGCTTAAGAGTTAACTTATCAATATCTTCACTTCCGCGTGAAGGTTTTGACAATTTTGCTCTTTGCTAAATATAAGATGAACAACGATCTTTATATAAATCCAAGGTCTTCACTCCCACATAAAGGCTTTGATATTAATATTCTTCTATTCTAGCTTCATCTTCTTCTTTCATCATGAGGGTACAAGAGTTATGGTCAGGTTTGTCTTTAGTACACACTAGTCTTTCATAGATAGGTTCATCCTCCACTTCAAGGGACCATATGAACACAATGTGAACCAGTCTTGTTCAAACAATTCTTTAGTACAAATATTCTACCTTGCATATAACTAGAAAGTATCCCCCTAGGATCTCATCCAGAAAAACACAGGATGTCTGCTCTGATACTAATTGGAATTCTGGTGTAGCAGACTCAGATGTCCTATAAGGATGTCGAAACATCTAATATGACATTAAATAAATAGACAAGGTAAAAATAACAGTGCAGGAAAAACTTAAAGAACACACAGAATTGTTCACCCAATTCGGTGCTACACACCTACATCTAGAGGCTTCCAAGCCAGGAATGAAATCCACTATCAGCAGTATTAATTCATAGCTAAAATACCCCGTTTACAACTCCTCACTTAATCACTACCCAATTCAATTTCTATCTAAGAACATTTTAGATATGATAACCCCTCTCACTCCCCCCTCAATCACACACGGTGATTATAACAATAACACAGAGTTGAAGGCACCCTTCAAACACACATGATCAGAAGATACACTTCTGTCATAAACTACCTAAGACTTAAAGAAATATGCTTCTAACTTAGAACACACCTTGGAATTGGTTATTTATAACCTGATCCCAAACTGGACTTGGGCCTTCAAACAACAACGTATCAGCTGTAACAAATTGTAGAAAACAAACTGCAGAAAACTTTTGCTAAAAGCAAGGTCTTCAATCTTTGGTTTCCTGATTTTTCTCCTTAACTTCTAATTAAATCTTCTGGACCTTCACATATGCCTTCAAGAGTACACCACGTAGGTTGCATATTATTCCCGGAATACTCTGCATATTTTAAAATAGAACTGTAACTAATTTATTAGTTTAGTAGGCGTGATGTTAAATGCCTGATGTCACGACATCTCCTTCGACATGTTGTTCCAGTTGTTGATTTAATTCAACACAACATGTTCAGGAATTCCAATAGGACTACATGTTTTTCTTATTCATGTAATATATCCTATTGTACATAATATTATTGCTGCTATTATTTGTTTTACTAAAATTAATGGCAATCCATAAAAACAAGGAACTTACAGTTAATATTATAGAATTTGGGTAGCATCGATTGTAGAAAAAATGGTAAATAAATAAATAAATTTAGAAGATTTTACCATATATTTCAAAAATATGTAAATTTTGTAATAAAAACACTAATCATACGAAGGATATTCAAAGTAATAGAGATATTAAAATATCTAAAAAACTAAAAGAGAAAATAATAGAGAAGAATATAATGAATTTAAAAAAAAATTAATAGAACATATTTTTTTTGGGATAGGGGTGTTGGGTCGAAGCCCAAACAACAATACACAATACCCATCAGGAAGAACAATGTTCTCAGTAGAATCTTGGTTAACAAAACTCAATATAAAGGGAAGACAACCTACAAAATTACAAAACGAAGAAGGTATGGATAAACTATACTTAGCAAGTTGATCCACACACTTATTCGACTCACGATTGATGCGCTTGATACAAAAATTGGGCAGACTCTTCATAATATCTTGAGTACTGCGGATCATACTCAAGCCCTGAATATCCAAATTATCAACTTGAATATCCACTTTGTTGAGGCTACAACCTTAGGTCATGCTAGATCCTTCGAGTACACCCCATATATCAGCTTTGAAAGCATTCTAGCTACCAATATTACTTAGAAAAACCATCAAACCAGACGCCTTTGTCATTCCATATTGTCACACCCAAATTTCGCACGTAATATTTTTAGTCGTATTAGCATAACATATTTTATTTTATCTGGTCACAATCTTTGAAGAATATCTTCATTCATCTCATTTGTATCATTAGTTGCATTTAAGTTGACCAAAAGTCAGTTTAAATCAGCATTTTCATCGTTTTAGAGTTGAAAAATACATGTTATCTCACGTTATGCATTTTCATTCACTCTAAACAAACCATTGTAACCTGCTACTCCCCAACTTCACTCCATATTCAGGTACACCATCAACCTTCTGCACCACCATCTTTAAACTTCTATAAACCAACCAAATCGTGAACCAGACCCTTTACCACATGTACCATCAATCACTATCCACTCTTACTATCAGTTGTGTTCACCAACACCACCACAACTTCCAGGTGTCTTCTTCTCCCCTACACACCATCACCTCTTCCCATTACAATTGTCTGTGACAACTCACACAACCACCATAACCCAACCTTCCATGGCACACTTGTTCTTATCCATCCGTGAAGTATCTTTTGCGCAAACCTTCTTCCACCTTTCAACATCATCTTTCGTTCAACACATTTCTGTAACCACATATATCTGTGACTCCAACCTCCACACTTCAACTCCTCCAACATTCAAGAATTGATAAACCTAACTTTTACTTAATTAATTTATGGTTTGTTGAATTAATTATTGATATTATTAGTTGTTGCGATAATTAAATGGTGATTATGTGAGTGAGAAACTTGTGACATTGTTATCTTTTTGTAAGTTAAAAAATTTCATGTTGGTCTTAATGAATCGAATGAATTGGTGGTATTTTTGTTTGTTCTAATAGATAGTATCATATTTATGATAAATCGATTGATAAATTATGATGATTTTTCATTGATGATATTATTTGGTTTGAGTGAATTTGGGTGAGTTTTGAGGCTATTTGTGTTAGCTCTGAGTCACATGTAATGACATTATTGAGTATCTATGTTGACCCTGAAATCAATTTGATTGAGAATTCTTTTGTTCATGGTTTTGAGCTTATTTTATCTTGTCTTGAACTTATTTAAAATGAGTTTTTGAGCACTAATTTATCATTGTTTGTCTTGTCATGACATTATCTTGTGATGAAAACTCTTGTTTATTCTTGTATGCATGTGTTGAATTAAATGATACATGAGTTTAATTCCTTTTGTTTTGGGTTAGTAATTGGAATGAATTATTTGAATTGTGATGTGTTTGAAAATTGTTTTAAGACTTAACGTTTATGAATTCTTGTTTGCAACCCATGCTTACCATTTACTTTGTTGGTTCACAATTGAATGTTAATTGCTAATTTGATTCATGTTCTTGATTTACTATTTCATTCAATCATGTATGATAATTATGGTTGAGATTTGGTTACATTCATGAATTAATGCAAGTTTTCATTAGTTATTACATTTTCTCTTGTGTTACTTAAAAGTTTGTGGTTTGTCTAAGATTCCAAATATGGCTCAAGTATTCATTTCCTCTTAGCACAATTTTATTTCTTTCTTTTATAATCTATTAATTAATTATTGTTTTAATTAATTGATTTTATCAATTAAAATAGATTACTTTACTAATATATTTTTCTTAACCCAGTTAATTAATTAGGTAAATATTTAATTAATTGATTTGCATTTACCTTATTCATATGGTTTGTAACAATCAATTTCTATTTCTCTCATTTTATTTTACTTTACTTTACTATCATTCCCATTCGATAAAAAATATATCCCTCTTCCATTATGTTGTAAATAATTTACCTCATTTATTTTGTTTGTACTTGAATGTTTATTACTTTACTATTATTCATCACATACACAAAATAATTTTCAAGGAACAAATACTCGGTTGGGAGTCATTTTGATCCCATAAGTCAATAAAGCTTTTAAGCATCGCAAACAACCACACATAGCCTTTGTAGCTCACACACATTCACAGCTTAATCATGAGTTTTCTTACAATGAACCTATTTCAATTAATTGTTCAAATTAGTCATCTAGAAAACTATCTCACTTTGCTAGTACACTTGTAGTTTAATTTCTTTTACTTGTCTGGGTCACTTTGTATGAGATTGTATGCTTTACTCGCTTATCATAATCCCTATTTGAAAATGTATACCCTAATTCTTATAGTGATGTAATAACTTTTACCACTTTCTTTACCGCTTTCTTTATCGCTTTCATTTATCATGTCTATATCTTGTATATTGTATGTTAATCCATGCATCTCGGTCCATATACCGAATAAAAACCCATTTGATAAGTCGATTTTGCTTTGTAATAATAATCAACCACCCCTTGCATGCTTGGTCCACATACCAAGCCCATAACCAATTTCGTAAGTCAAGTTTGCTTTGAAATTACAATTGACCTCCTCACGTTCTATATCACCGCTTTCATAATAAAATTCTCAAACCTCAATCCAACATCGATTTGCCTTTCAAAAACATTATCATAATAAATTGTGAGTACTTAGATCGTTGGTTGTTAGACCAATTTTCTAAAGGACTTGCATCAAAATACTTAATAAATGTGAATCTCGTTTCACTTTAACTTTTCATAAGAAACTTTTTGGGTTAAGAGACGACTCGTTGAGCCTCTTTGCTCCTCTAGTTTCTAGTATTTGAATCGTAGGATGTTAGGCCTATTGTTCGGCACTTGTCACGCATATAAAAACAATTCTAATTCATTCAAACTCTTTTCCATTTGGCTTTTTAATTTAAAACCCATTTCAAAATAAGTTATATTTTGTTTATTCCGTTACGATGAAACAGCGTTCCTTACACATATGAATGTTGAGCCTTTTCCACTCAAATACGATGGCGGCCAAAATCTGGCCATATCTAGATTCAGTTATCCTTTCTTGAAATGATGAAATCGGTCCATTATCCATATTTCGGGTAACAATGTTTCCGTTCGAATGTGATCGAGTATATCTCACTAAAACTAACCAACAAACAAACATTTTCTACTCAAATTATGATGCTCCGGTTTCCTTATTGCACTATGGGGATACGTAGGCATGAGGCTGCAAAAATGGGGCGAGTACAATAATAATAAAATCCAAGAACATTTCTCCTTTCTTTCTTTCTCCTTTCTAACTTGGAAGATGATAAATTTTCACACTAACAGACAAACACATGATTAACTAAATGGGTCTTATTAAAAACGATGGATGTGGGGGGTGCTAATACCTCCTCTTGTATAACTGACCCCTGAACCCTTTCTTTGGTTTCGATGACGTTTTCTTTTCTCTCGTGGGTTTTATTCGATATTTTCTCTTTCCTCATTGGAATATATAAATCTCGGTGACGAATTCATTGATCAAATAAATTTTTAAAGACACTACACATATAACACTACCACAACCTACTAAAATATTATTAGTAACAACTCCGTAAGTATTTACTACTACAAAAAATCCATACCACAACGGTGGGATAAAGGATACAACCACGAACGAGAAACCGTTTTGAGGTAAGGTGTTATTGTATGTAAGATTCTTTCCACCATGACCTAAGGGACATTTTAATAAACTAGATAGTGTGATGTATATCATAACGGCCAAAGTGTACAACTATTGTGATATAAAGTGAAAGGTCAAGGATGTAAAACCTAGTGATTGTGTGATTTATCATATTTTGCACTCTATCTATAACAAAAATTGTTATAATAATCGAGATTAAATACCTTATTTTTTGTATATTTTTTTTTATTTTTCCACATATTACATGCCTGCATTTTTTTCTACAATTAACGTGTATACAAAATATCAGGATTATAAATTTAGGTATATTATAACCAGTACACAAAATATGTAACATGTATATTTATTAGTAAAATATTTCCAAAATATTAAATAGAAACAAAATATAATTACAACCATCAAATGACAAAGTCATATAGGATCGCCCCCTTTTTAACCAACACATTGAAAATAAAATCTCAATGTTTACGGACGTCTTCTAAGTCACTGGGAGATAAAGGTGTCCTGTCATAGACTGTCTACATAAACAAGTGAAAAAAATTGAAAATAATGTGATTTGAATTATAATAGCAATTTACTTGAACATTAATATGTTATTGTAAACATATTTTATAACTTTATTTATATCCGATCTCACAAATCAACAATGTTGATAGTGACAATTTTAAACGTGTGTTTCATCACATAGTGCCAACAATCGCATCCCTTTGTTTGTTTCCTAGTCTACAAATTTAAATATTTCATGAATATATAATCACACATTTCATGAATATATATATATATATATATATATATATATATATATATATATATATATATATAATCCACTTACTTTAGACTAACAAAATGCGAGATTTTTCTAGAGTTGTTCATATAATAGTGTTGCTCCACAACTCTGTAGATTGAAAATGATTTAAAAATATTACAGGCTAAAATAATTACAAATTCATAAAAAATAATTAATAAAAGTCTCATAAACATAAAGTTATCCAATAATGATACCTTTCATCGTAGGTTCAAGTGGATAGTCTAACGAACACATCGTAGGTTCAATATGTTTTGGAGTATTACTTGTAAATCGTACTTTAACTAGATATAACAATCCATAAGTATCTGATTTTTTTAATTCTATACAAACATGGTGAATGTAACACCCCAAATTCTACGTGGAAATATATCAAAAATCAGAGTAATTAAAATTTTCAACAAAACATGGGATGCCACATTTTCAACTTTAAAACAATACATAAAACTTATTATAACAGATACATAACACTTTTAGTAATCAGAGGGTCATATAATAACTTACATCATCTTTGAACACAAAACAATCTTTTATTTATTACGCAGTGGAAATTCACGAGTCATACAACTTAAAACAACTGATCATCTTTATTCACTCCAAATAACTAGAAACATCATGTTCAACTTCCAAAATACTGAACAACTTTTATTTCACAACATTGCATAAGGTTCAACAAATTATACTAATAACAACAAAAATCATCAATACGAACGATATAGACAGAACATCCCCCCGAGTGTTACGTATTAGAGCAAGACACCAACTTGAACTAACAACGACTAATTCTTCATTCTTGGATACCTGCACGTTACCAGTATAAATGCAATGGCGAACAAATAGAAAGAGTGAGATATTGAAAAATATAAGCAAAAGTATGATAACTAATATATTAGATCTAGAATCATACAATATTCATCGCTTCAACCAACTACAACTTAACAATCAACAAAACAACATAGTAAATAACAACAATTATAATAACAGTTATAATTACTATTTTCGCAGCTTTCCAACAATACCTGTCACAACACAACGTTAGCACAAACTCACATTAAGTCACCCACAACATATTGCAACAAAATCATCTTCACAACACGATCACGAATATTATCACTGCAACATCACCAACAACATCACCAACAACGAATTCATTTATAATGCAACTCTAAACAATGCACATGCATGTGGATCCATCGGAGTAAACTCCCAACTTAAAATCATGTCAGGTTATCGAGGCACAAGGCATAATCCTTCAACATGGTGCCATCAAGGCCAAGACATAAGCCTTCAACTTTCAACGTGGTGCCATCAAGGTCAACTTAATAATGCAATGTATGCCATGCGACATCAACTTCAACAACCAATACATAACATTGCAACAACAACAACACACAACAATAACAACTTAAAATATGCATTAATTGCATCAACTTAGATCAACACTGGTCATTCGATCTACAACTCAAACATGTCCATAAATCAGAACAATTCAACTTATTCAACATTGGCCATAGGCCTACAACTTCATCAACATATCAATAGTAAGTTATTAACATAATCAACATCAATTCACAACAACATTATTTCATCTTCACCTCACAACATCATAATGTCACAGCAATTCAGTATCAACATAGAAACATCCTGCAACTTCACATAATTCAACAACAACACACAACAATAATACACTTCACTAATAATTCACAAAAGTAACAACACCACATATTCAACACAATTACAAAAAAAATAAAATAATAGAATTCACTACTAATTTATCTCAGTTACCCTACCATTTTTTATTAAATTCCAGACAATTAATTATACCGCTTAATTCGGCTAACCGGTACTATTAGTCAGCATATTTCACGTAATTTCACAAAAACAACACCACCACAATTATTTACTAATTAATCTTAGTTACCTGGTAAATTCTCATTCAATTCTGAGCAATTAAATATACCGCTTAATTTTGGCTACTGTCTAAATTTTGGGACTGTTTCTATTCCCTGCATTATTAAAATTATTCGGTTATACTGAATCCTTCTGGAGGCAATATCAGAAGTTTTTGCTTCTGACCATCAGAACTTCTGACTGATCGCTTCTGCTCCTAACCATCAGAACGCCTGACTGATTGCTTCTGCTTTTAACCATTAGAACTTCTGGCTGATCGCGTCTTCTCCTAACCATCAGAATTTATGACTGGTCGCTTCTGCTTCTGACCATCAGAATCTCTAACTGATCGCTTCTTCTCCTAACCATCAGAACGTCTGACTGATCGCTTTTGCTTGACCATCGAACTTTGATTGCTTATCGACCATCGAACTTCGGCTGATCGCTCCTGCTCCTAACCATCAGAACTTCTGACTGATTGCTTCTGCTTCTGACCATCAGAACATCTGACTTGTCCTTAGAAGTTCTGAACATCAATTATTCTCAACAAAACTAGTCTGCTACTAATATTACTCGTTCTGTTATTTTATTCTGCTATGGCTATTTGTTTGATTCAAACTACATGTTAAATTCACTATTATAATTTTCATGTGATCTCAATTATACTACTAGCACATGTATTCATCATACTTAAAAGGTTCCTATAAGTAATGTCAAAACAACTACCTAAACCATGCAATCCCCTTACAACTTCATCTCCTTCATCGTTTTCCTTATTTTTCCAGCACTACGTGTTCTTCAATTATTCAAATCATAATAGCATAAATTCAACATAGGTCGATCAATTTACCACAATATTCTCATAATCATCAAATTCATTACAAAATATAAAATTCACAGCAAGATTATACAACCCTAAATATCACATAAAAATCATCATACAATCGATTATATAAGTCGAACCCCACCCCTTACCTTTGGGTTGAAGAGAACTCGAAAAATCAATCAGAAAACCGATAACTATCGGACTACGATTTGCCACTGCCAGCAACCCTTATTCTCAATTTTCCTCTACTGCTATGTGATGTTTTGTTTCTTTCAATTATCCTACTTGTTTTCTAAATAATACTACTTAAGCCACTAAAAATAATAATGGGCCACTAGTTCTCACATTGGGTCCACTATATAATACACCTCAAATTGCTATTTCACCTCTATAATTACCTCAACCTTATTTAATTAATAATTCTAAAATCAATAATAAATTCTAATATTATTTTGGGCTCAATACTACACCTCCTTTAATACTACAACTTACACAACTTAACCCAATAAAATAATTCCTATTTATTCCAATGAATAAATAATATTTTTCTTAATATTACCCTTCTGATTAAATCCACCACATAATCTGGCTTAAACTTAATAATTCAAATACACTTATTAAAATAGTACCGACAAAATCTAATAATTCTCAACTTCGTCTAAATCCAATAATTAAATCCTTCAATAATTTAATTAACCAATTAATTAAATTTGGGGCGTTACAGTGAATGTACCTAAATGGTTAAATAAAATATAAAAAACGCGTGAGGAATTTTTTATATATAAAACAATGAACGTACCATAATGAGATATGTTAGAACAAGTTTGGTTATACAATTATCCTTGAGTTTTTATGATGACAAAACATCTTATGTTTAGAGTATAATTTTGTACTATAATTGTGTGTTAAATGTGAAAACTCTAAGGAATCCCATTAACTGGAGATAACAATGCTAGTTTTGGACTATGAACTTATGGAGAATATAGGTTATGGGTTAAGTCAAGGTTATCACTCTGATAGTATGACGTGTGATGTCATTAGTTTCTGGAATCAACATACTCTAACTTTGGAAGAAACCAGTTGTGTTTACAAGTCCCAGTCTATTTCTAGAATGCTTCTATAACAACGGTTCTAATGAACGTTGGTGATAGAACTTCTGATCATGACTATTCTGGAAGAGCTTCTAAAGACTTCTTCAGCTCTGAGTATATTTGTCTAAGTTCTGAAGACTCTAAAGACAAGGTTCTAGAAGAACAAGTTCTGAAGATTCTGAAGACAAGGTTCTAGAAGATCAAGTTCTAAGGACTCTGAAGACAAGGTTCTGGAAGAACAAGTTATGAAGATTCTAAAGACAAAGATTTTGAAGACCAAGTGTTAAAGTCTCTGAATACAAGGTTCTAAATGAACAATTTCTTAATACTTAGGATATGAAGAATTTGTTTCAAGTTTTGGTCCTTCTAAACATGCTTCATCAAAAACCATTAGAAGCTTCTTAAGATTAGAAGATAAGGTCAAAATTGGTTTACGTGAGTGAATAGTACATGATATAATATAAATGTTCCCACTACCCTAATATTGTGGCTCAAGGACTGTATTATGGTGCGATGTTGTCTACCACTCACACTAAGTGTTATGGACAATATAACTAGAATATCTCTTCTACCCTTCAACATATCTTTCTTTGGTAAGGAAGACTTGGAAGAATGAAGAATTAGACTAAACAATCACAAAACTTTATTGAAACGCTCTTGCAAGACATTTATACTCTCTCTCTCTCTCTCTCTCTCTCTCTCTCTCTCTCTCTCTCTCTCTCTCTCTCTCTCTCTCTATCTATCACACACACACACACACACACACACACATATATATATATATATATATATATATATATATATATATATATATATATATATATATATCGATTAGTGAAGAAAAGTTATAAAGCAAGTAACTTTTGTTCGTTAACTTGCTAAGAACACTTTTGTGTTTCTGTTTGTATTTTAACTTGCGATATTCACTTTCTTAGAAGCAACTTTGTAAAAATAAATTTTGTATTTCAACTTGTGAGTTGATTGTTTCATGAATGACTAAGTATTAGTCAGATTACTCAAGAAGTCATTGACGATTAGTCTTTGAGTTGTTGTTCATGGAGTGACTAAGTGTTAGTTAGATTACTCGAGAAGTCATTGATGGCTAGTCTTTTAGTTGTTGTTCCTTGAGAGATGAGGGTATAGACATAATTTCTCAATAAGACATTGATGATTTGTCTCTATGGTTGATAATCAGTTTGGTTATAGTGAATTAAGTCCTTGTTGATGGGGAAAAATCACCTTGGTAGGTGGACTGGAGTAGCTTTGTTAATACTAAACCATGACAAAAATAATTATGCTCATTTATTTTATTCTTGCACCATTTATTTTTCTTGGGAAGACAATTTTTAAATCTAGAAACCCTATTCAAACTCCCCTTTCGTGTGTTTATCGCACTTTTAAGATATACTTATGTACACCAATATTATAGTAACCCTACATCCAACCATCAATTTCCAACGATCATATCCTTCATATATTTAGGAAAGATGATGAAACTATTTAATCCCTCTATGTATGAATCATGTTCTAGCGCAAGATTAAACATATTATCTTTATTGCGCATAACGATAGATAATATTTTGGAATATGATCCTTCAGAGGGATTCAGCAACCCGTTATTGATCTCTTTATCGGTGGGGGTGGCCGAACAACTCCCTTTTTTGATTGCACCATATATAATATTAATACCACGCAATTGATCATCATCATTATCATCTTCATTCATACATTGTGGGACGCATTACTACGGAAAATTCATTTAACAACGGTTGGAAATCATATATGATCATACGGGTCCAGACATTGTTGTGTAGAGTGTGGTTGTATATGTGACTCTTACAATCACGGTCCAGTAACCGTTGTGGAAAAATATTTATCACAACGGTTAATGTAAATAGTTGTTGTAATAATTATAGGGCAAAATTAAAGCGCAAAAAAAAAAAAAAAATTCACCACGGTTTAACGTTCCAACCGTTGTGATATATGTAAGAGTTTATTATAAAATATGTGATTTATTGTTTTTCCATGCCCCTCATTAAGCATATATATTCATTCAAATATATTTTTAAGACAATAATTAGAAAAATTAAGTTATTCTTGAAAACCAACTTAAAAGATCCAATATTTTATAAATTGCAAGCATCCTATAAATCATGCTTTCCTCTTTTAACCTATAGGATTTGATTCAATCCCAAATTCTTCAAAGTAATGTTGATAAATGGATGTCAGTATGAGTCTTTCACATAAAATTTGATTTCCTCTTCTTTTCTACTTTATTTTTCAAACATCAATTTTTGTATGAAAGATTCAGACTGACATCCATTTATGAGCATTGCTTTGAAGAATTTATGACATCGAATAAAATCCTATATGATAAAGAGGGAATTTTGATTTACAAGATGTATGTCATTCAAAAAACATTGGATTATCTAAGTTGATTTTCAAGAATAACTTAATTTTTTTAATTATTATCTTTAAAATCTTTTTAAATGAGTGCAAGTTCAATGAGAGGTTAGTGAAACAAGAAATCTCATATGATATAAGAAACTCACTAAAAACATTTATCAACAAAAACATCAAATTAATTTACATGAATTGGAGAACTAAACAACTAATCGTTTCTTGAAGCTTTAAGTGAGAAGTAAAGAACCATAAACACTTGTTAGCTGCATATGAAAAATCATTTATTAACTCATATTGCATGTTTTCTACCACCATCATCATCATCACCATATGAGGTTCATCTAGTTTGTGAAGTTATAAAGAAGAAATATAAGGTGGATGAAGTTAAGACAATAGCTTCATACTTCTTATATTTCTTTTCATAGCTTCTAAAACTAGATGAAGTGTGTTGTTGTTGTTGTTGTTGTTGTTTCTTTATTCACTTTTATTGAGTCCTACAAACACCATGGAAATTATCAACATGTGAATTGGAATTGGTTTCATTTGTATACGTAGCTTCGTCACTACTAGATGAGTCGCTACTAGATAAAGAAGAGGAAAATTCCATCAATCAAGACATAAAACAATCAAAACCAGGAAGAATCATCAACAACAATAAATACATAAGCATGTGAAGAATCATCAACAACAAGAATTAAATAAGCACGTGAAGCATCATTAACAAAAACAAATACATAAGAATGTAAAGAATCATCAACAACCACAAATACATAAGCATGTGAAGAATCATCAATAACAACAAATACATAAACAACAATGTCATCATCAACAACAATGGTTTCATCAACACGATATCATCAACAACAAATACATAAACAACAATGACATAAACAAAAACTCAATGGAAAATGACAGTATTGTAGATGTATGAGGAAAACATTTACCAAATGGAAACATAATGAATAAGTAAAAAATGGAGTTGACTCCTTCTTGAGTTCCTCCTCGACAGCTAAACCAAAGGATAGTCAAGAACGAGGAACATAAGTCGACTCCTTCCTCAACGATACAAAATGAAAAAATGGCATTGCTTCGTGTTAGAAATGAAAATATGGAAGATGGTGTTGTACGTGTCGTTAGGATAGATACTGATTTTGTTTCGTTAGGGTTGGAATGTTATTGTTTGGTTTAGAGTTGCAATGTGGTATATTTTTCCAGGGTTAAAAAGGCGTTATTTCGTGATCGAAATGAAAATATGGAACTCTAAGAGATAGGTTAGCTAGATCTATTTTGTTAAAGTGAATAAATCATATCACCGTGGTTTTAATAAAACCCGTTGTGATAATTGATAAAAAATTTAAAAAAGCGCCAAGTATTAACCATTTAATTTTTTATAAAAATAATGAAAATATATCAAAATGAATTATTTTTAAATACTGCAGTGATATAAGATTTAATTTAATGATATTTTATAAAAAGAGTTTGATTTTAGGTAATTAAAAATTAATAATTAAAAAAATTGAAAAATATACCACAACGGTCCGCATAAAGAACCGTAGTGATATTTGTTTTGTTTTTTAATTAAAAAAATGAAATGCCTCTCTAAAATATAGAAGGAATCACGAATTAGGAGGCGCTGAGACTCAAACGCGTAAAATTTATGACATACTACAATTGAGTAGCTCAATCGTGGTAATAAATCAATATATATATATATATATATATATATATATATATATATATATATATATATATATATATATATATATATATATATATATATATATATATATATATATATATATATATATATATATATATATATATATATATATATATATATATATATATATATATATATATATATATATATATATATATATATATATATATATATATATATATATATATATATCACCATAATTCTCTAAAGGACTATAGTAAACGTGATATCGTTGTATGTAATTTTTGTAGTAATGATTAATAATCATCATACTATCATCCGTCGAAACTCACTTGATTTGAACTCTTTTACTAGACTCAGATGCCACATTCAGTTGCGTTGTCATAGCCCTATAATAGTCTGTAGAATAAAGTTGAATGTCTTTAGCCAGACTTACAGGAAGAACATAATCTTGATTATGGAGTTTCTAATTACGCCAATACCGAGGCTTATAAAACACAGTAATTCAAAGAGTTTGCCAATCATAACCATCTTTACCCAAGATGACTTGAGAATTAATATGTATTATAGAGCTGTCAAAATGGACTAGTTCATATGGGTCGGCCCACCTGGTCCGAAAAATCATAGGGCTTGGGCCTTTAAATTAGAGCCCATATTTTTAAGGGTCTTTTTAGCCCAGTCCTAAAAAGTCTGCTACCCATTAGGGCTAGCCCATATGGGCGTGGGTAGCCCATTAGGCCCACATTGCTATAAAATTTAAAAAATTACATTAATTCTTATATTGTGTTACTCCAGAATAACACATTAATTTTTCTTACTTCACTAGATTTTATCTATATTCTATTCAATATTTCTCTTTTAAATATTATACATTAATATAATTAACATTTGTTCCCATATTCTATTAGTTTCTCTTATGTTAAATATTTTGAGTATTGTTTTTTATAATTTAAACATATATTGTATTTAAAAACACATTATAATATTTGTAAAAGATAATATAGTATTTTAAAATGTATTATATTTACAATAATATGATTTTTTTTAATTTATAGTCAATATTATTGATTATTTAATTTAATTTTTTATTAATAAAAACCCGTTAAGGGCTGGGTAGCTCGAAACCCATCTAGGACCGGACTCGAATAATAATTTTTAAATCTATATTACAATAAGACTATTTTTAGCACAACCTTAAAAAACTCAGACTCATAAAGACCGACTCTAAATGAGTCGGATGACTCATTTTGACAACTCTAATGTATTAAACATTGTCAGATTTCCTTAGTGTGATAAAATTTAACTATTGTTATTATTATCTATTACTGATAAATTTGAAATTTAGATAAATGAAATTTGTTAATTAATCAAGTTAAATAAGTGCAATATTTACCAAAAAATATGCAAAAACCGAACAAGTATTTAATATATATCAGTCTATAAATAGTGTATAAATAGTAAAGAAAGTAAATGAATATTTTACTTAATAAAAACATATATGATTTAATCATGCCACAAGTTCGAGTGGCCTTCGTATTTCTTTTATAAGTAAAGTTTATTGATTAGACCATAGTTTGATTAGAAGTACAAAGACATATTCATAGTCTATTACAATAAAGATCCTTTTCAATGAGACACTATTTATGGATCTAACATTTAATTAGATCAATAATAATTAATAAATAACAAACAAACAAATAATAAGCTGCAGCATTATCCTTTTTAAAGTGCAAAATTAATCTTTTTAAAAACATTCCAAATTACAATCGCATCAATTAAAAAGAAAAAATTTATTTATATCCTTTTAAAAGATTCTTTTAATGTTGTCAATCACCTCCATCAACTTTAATGTTTTCAAAATGTTGTGAGCATTTTGCGTAAAAATCAATCATGCTGTTATATCAACAAAATAAGAATCTTTTTCACTACTGTAACACCAATAACACACATTTGAAAAATATCGTTCAAAATATCACATTTTTAAAAATAAAAAAATTCTGTCCGGCTACTAGCCTATTCAATGTTGGTATGAATTTTTTTTTATTTTTTATTTTGTGCAAAATTTCTTATAGAGTTTAACAAATTTTATGTAAAAATTTAAGGTACGTTAGCTATTGATTTTTCTACAAGTTTTGTTAGTTAAATTTTACAATTAAAAAAAAAAAATTGCAGAAAAATTCGTAACTAATATTATTTATGTAAAATTTGATAAAATCAATAGAAAACTTCAAATATTAATAAAAAAACGAAAAAGAATACCAACACTACCCATTCACAGACAGAACCACTAAATTTAAATAAAAAAATGTTTAAAATATGATATTTTGAAATTACATTTTAAAATATAATATTTAGAAATAAATATGTGACATGATTGTAGAAGATTCACAATATAAACATGCTTCATAACTATTATTGTTTTCAAAAGGCTATATCCTAGATTCCATGTGATCTTCTCAATATGTGTTAATTGTTATTTTGAACGGAGCACTTAATTATTAACTCAATATTTTACAAATATAAATATAAAAGACAACTTACCAGTAAAATAGTACTTTTTATATACTATTAAAGTTTGCTTGAAAATAGTGACACAATATTATGTTTTCACGTTTTATTATACTATTCACTAATAAGATGTGGACCCATTTTATCAATCATGCATTTGTAATCAACAGTAAACTTACATACTATCGGTAAGATACCCGTCCGATGTACCGTTAAATATGACTTATACAATATATAATATATCAAGATATACGTACAAATTTGAAATAGTTATTTAATTATAAAATAAACAGCAACAATTAAATAGATAGAGTACTATGTTGATTGTGATTTATAAGATAAAAAATTAAATATTTATATAATTACTGAATATTATTCAATTTAACATTATATATATATATATATATATATATTCAACTAATATTAATTAAAAAAAATAAGTATTATTGATAACGATAATGACTCCAGAATGCATTTATAATCAACCGTAAACTTACATACTACTCTAATAACATTATTTCAACTTTAAAGTGCCTGTCTATTGTAGTCTAGCCATTTATTGAGAAAGTTCCATGCCTTGTCCTTTTCGATGTGATCATGCATGTTTTAATTGAACACATGCAAATTATTGCCATTACTTTTTAGATGGAGATTTAAATATGATTGCTTATACTTTTGCATGAGTACGTGTTACGGAATCACGTCATATAATATATATATATATATATATATATATATATATATATATATATATATATATATATATATATATATATATATATATATATATATATATATATATATATATATCCAAAGTGTTGAATTAATTTTAAACGCTAAAGTTAAATTAAATTTAATAGTTTTACTTATTTATTTATTATAATATTTTTATTTAATTATTATTAAGTAAAATATCTCTAACTTGTTACTTTATATATATATATATATATATATATATATATATATATATATATATATATATATATATATATATATATATGCTATCGCAGAGATTGTTACAAATAAGATACATTTTTATAAAATAGTTTGACGCTTTCTACATAATTTAATTAAATAATTATAATTATAGTAGTTTGGTTATTTAATAGGTGCGTCAAATTGTCAAAAATAATATATACAAAACATATTTAATATTTTATTTAAATATTAATTTTGTGTTTTTTATGTGTTAGTATTTTTTTATGTATTAGTAATAAATATATGTCTTAATTTTTTATTTTTTATTTGTACCCTTTTTAAAGTATTTATCAATGATGAATTCCGTCCTACTTTTTTTAGAAAATATTATTTAATAATAAACATTAGTTTTAAAAGATTTTTTGTAAAACATTTTGTGTCATTTTTTTCACATAATTATCCGTAGTAAATACATGTCTCATATTTCTTTAATATTAACAATGTCAATTATTTTTAAAATATATCAATATCTTTTTAAATTTATAGAATAATTGTCCATATCTCGTGTGTGATTTTTATAAGAATTATAACTCATATATAACAACTATTCTCATTTTAAAAAATAAATAAATATTAAATCTAACAAATTCATTTATAGTAAATTATTTGTATGAGAAATATCAATATTTGTTTATCTTTTGAAATATGTTGATTATGTTCAAAAAAAATTGTTCACGTAATTGTAAAGTTTGTGAGATACGGATAAATCTAACGTTATTTGTGGTATATCGCCTTGACATGCAAGTATTTTAACATTCAAATAAATTTTTATTAGATGTTAGAGATATTATAAATATAGAAAGTGTGAATTTTGATTTGATATTTTACTGTTCCTCTTATAAGAGTTTTCTAGTATTTTAAAATTTTCTAATTAAAGATTGTTAAAATTTTATAATTAGTTCTTTCATGTGAGGTCCTTCTTGAATTATTTGCCTGAATCAAATCCTTCCTATGACTTATTTATGCTTATTTCCGAGATCATAGATTCTTACTCGAATATATAGTTGAAGGTGGTTTTACATTATAACGGTGTGTTAAGTTGAATGACATTTTGATTTTATTGATTGTCATTGAATTGTGCGTTATTAGATTACACATGTTATTGTTATTGGATGGTTATTTATGGGACTACATGTGTTTTGAGTCATAGACTATAATTTTAGTCGAAGTGACACATATTAATATTCTTTTAAATTTAAAAATTACATGAATGTTTTGTATACGAATCTTATTAGAGATTATAAATCATATATTAAAATTATCCTCATTATTCTTTAAAAAGTATTTTTTTTCTTCGATAGAGACTTTAAAAATATTAAATTTAATTAATTGATTTGTGATAAAATATTAATTTTGTGGATGAATTATTCATTCCAATATCTTCTTAACTTGCTTATTTTCAAAAAGAAATTAAAAAAGAATGATAAAATATAGTTAGTGTAATATAATTATGCCTTTTTAATATTGACAATATTAAAAAATACTAATTAATTAATGACAAATACTTATCATATATGACATTTATTCTAAGTTTTAATTAGTTAATATAAATATTATTTTTATTTATCGTTTTTTTATTTGTAGACCAAGTTACAATAATCACTAAAACCTCGTACACGACTATAAGTTTGAGTTTACGAATTTGTATTATCATTTTTATATGAAGGATATTTTAAAAATAATATTGTTTAACTAATTAATTAGTAACAAATATTTGATAATTATAAAAATTGAGTATTCTAATATTTTGTTATGCGGCTCATTTTCTAAAAAACGTGATTCAAATTTGTTAAATTATGAGAAAAATACATTGTGAATTATAAAAAAAATTCTTCATTTTTTTCCGACAATATTAAATATTAATTTTTCTTTAACTTTTAGTTATAAAAGAATATTTTATATGTATACTTCATGAAAAATATAGTATAGTTGATATTTTTTAAAATGTAATTTATATTATAACTATCATCATTTTAATTATAAGATTATTAAAAAATATTGAATTCAATAAATTAATTAGTGACATAGCATTTGTTAATGTGTATGAATTGAATTTTAAATCTATAATATGTCAAAATTATAATTTATTTATTATAATTACTCTTACTTTTATTTTTATGTTAACTATATTTAAAACTATTAATTTCAACTCTTTTTTTTTTGTTACAAATATTTATTTTATGTATGATTTTAGTAATAAAATGTAATTTATTTATAATTTTATTATTTTTATTTAAAATATATTAAAATTAACACATTTTTAAATATTTTTTTTAAAAAAAGTAAATAATCAAATAGGATTTAATATGTGTCAAAAATATATGAAACTGAGTTTTGATTTTACAGTGGTATATTATTTATCAAATAATATTTTGAAAAATTGAAGATATAAAAATATTAATTTGAAATAATTTTTATATCATTTTTAGAATCAATTACAATTAATTAATGAATTATAAATAATTTTTTCATGTGTGAATTTTTATAATCAATTATAATTAATTTATGAGTTATAAATAATTGTTTCATGTGTGAATTGCACGTCTAACTTCATATTTTAGTGACTAAATGAAATATAATTTTTTTTTTATAATTGATATATTACAATTTTTCACTTTTTATAAAAAAAAAATTTAAAAATAATTCTTACTCATTTTTTAAGTAACATACAATTGTTTCAAGTATATTTTATATTACAATTTTTTTTATTTAAAAGATATACAAAAATCATTAAATGATTAAGATCAAGTGTATTATTTTAATTAATATAAAAATTATATAATATTATTTAATTGAATGAATACATAAAATTAATATACAAATTCAAGTGTATTTTAGTGTTCACCTTATAATTGAATTGATATATTAAATGATATAATATTATTTAATTGAATTGATATATTAAATTAAAATAATTAATCAATAGAAATAATTAATTATATATGACTTTTATATTTTAATGACAACCGTTAATAATTTATTTGTTAAAATATCATGAGTTAATGACAACCTTTAACAATTTTTATCGTATTATTAATTAGGCCGTAAAAACAGTATTTATTATTAAGTTTATTTAAAAAAATCTATAAAAAATTATTAAATTCGTTTGGGACTATAAAATTTAAAGTACAATTATTTTAAATACAAATAGTTATAGTATTATTACATTAGTATAATATAATATTAAGAATTTTTGTCATTAGTGCAAAAATAATCATTTTTGTTAATTTTTTTTTAGTATTGAGTGAATTTGAGGAAATTGATTAAAAAATATTATTTTTTTACTGTATATACAATATTTGTTATTAAATTAATTTAAAAAAGAAATTATTAAATTTGTTTGGAACAGAAATAACTTATGTCTTAGTGTATATACAGTTATTTTATTAAATTAACTTGAGATAACTTATAAAAGGCTATTATTAAATTGAGTTAGATAGTGTTATTAAATTAGCTAATTTAATTTCACATTAAGAGTAAAATTTCTAAGACACCTCTAAAAACGCAAAAAAAAAAAACACATACATATATATATATATATATATATATATATATATATATATATATATATATATATATATATATATATATATATATATATATATATATATGTAAAATAAAATTGCTAAAATTTAATTTAATTTAATAGTTTTACTTATTTATTTATTATAATATTTATTTTATTTGCAGATAATTAAAGTGGATGTGATCAAAGCAGTTCGAGATTTCTTCCAAAACAATCGTATTCGATTGTGACTTTGATACCAAAACATAGAGGTGCGAAAGAGATTAAAGATTACAGACCGATCGCTTGCTGTAGTATCATGTACAAAATCATCTAAAAGTTGTTGGCTAACCGGTTTAGCAAGGTTCTAGGTGTGATAGTAGGAGATAACCAAGCAGTTTTCGTAAAAGGGAAAAAAACCCATAATCATATTCTCCTCACTTACGAATTGATCAGGGAATACGAAAAGAAAAAAATCTCACTAAGATGTCTATTACAAATGAATATTCAAAAAGCGTACGATACCGTGGATTGGAATGCATTAGAGAAGATTTTGTTGGAAGTTGGCTGCCCTCGGCAGTTTACTGATTGGGTCATGATGGTGGTGTCAACTGTTTCGTACAGATTCACTGTAAATGGAAACCAATCTGATATTATGGAAGCGAAAAGGGGCCTTCGGCAGGGTGACCCTATATCACCTATGTTGTTTGTCATCGTGATGGAGAGTTTGAACAGATACCTTTACCAGATGCAGAAAAATAGTAACTTTAATTATCATCCTAAGTGCGAAAAGTTGGAAATCACAAACTTGTGTTTCGCAGATGATTTACTCATGTTTTCTAGAGGTGACAAAACATCTGTGGAATTAATAATGGCAGCATATGGAAAATTCTCAAATGCAACGGTCTTGGCTGTCAATCCTAATAAATGTCATGTTTACTGTGCTGGGACTAGTGAAGAGATAAAAAGAGAGATTTGCAAAGCTAGTGATTTTCAAGAAGGTCGATTGTCGTTCAAATACTTGGGTGTTCCGGTGACAGGTAAAAGACTTCCTATTAGCAAATACTCTTCATTGATAGATAAAATTGTGGATAAAATGAAGCATTGGACGGCGCGACTGCTTACGTATGCGGGAAGACTACAACTTTTAAAAGTGTTATATTTGCCGTAACCAACTACTGGTTGAATTGTTTCCCTATCCCAAAAACTGTCATTTAGAATATTGAAGCAATTTGTCAAATTTTCTTGTGGACAAGCGAATTTGAGGGTAGTTAGAAAGCACCTGTAGCATGGAAACAGATTTGTAGCCCCATGAGCCATGGTGGTTTAGATGTGATAGATATTGAAGTGTGGAACAAAACAATCTTATTGAAGCTTCTCTGGAATTTAAGCGGTAAAAAGGACTCTTTATGGGTAAGGTGGATACAGGCTTATTATGTGAAAACCGATGGGCTGGTGGATATCCATTGTAATAATAATCATTCTTGGATGTTTAAAGCTATTCTGAACAAGCGAGATGAAATCAGAGGAATGGGTTATTTGGAAGAAATAATGAAAGAGGAAAAGTTTAACATGGGAAATATTTACAGGAAGCTACGAGACTTTGGGGATAAGATAGAGTGGAAGACGTTACTATACGGTAATAATGCTAGACCCTGAGCTAACTTTATCCTATGGCTTGCCTGTCATGGTAGGTTGGCAACCAAAGATAGACTGTATAGGTTTGGTATGATTGATAACTCTGATTGTTGCTTTTTGTGGAAAAGAGGAATCAATGAAACATCTATTCTTGGAGTGTCTAACTATGAAGAAAATATGGATGGAAGTTCTAGATTGGGCTCAAATATCCCATACTCTGGGGGATTGGTCAGAGGAAATTATGTGGTTAACGCAACAGAAGAAAGGGAAGGGAGTGAAAGCGGCTATCATTAAAATGGCAGTATCAGAAGCAATATATGAACACTGGAAGATTACGAATAATAAAAGTTTCGGGGAAATTGTTGATATCACAGGTATAGGAAAGCGGATTATAGATACATTGGTGTATAGAGGGTGGAATAAAAAGAAACTCAGATCCTACATTGCATTCCTTATGATGTAGGAGATTTAGTTTTTGTTTTTCTTTTAGATTGCTGACTTTAACAATCATTGGCGTTGTTGTTGGAAGGTGTAGTAGTTGGATCCCTGATTTGGATCGCTTGTTTCTTATTGCTTTTTTGAATCAATAAAGTAAATTTATTTCCAAAAAAAATATTTATTTTATTTATTTATTATTAAGTAAAATATTTTCTCTCTAACTAGTTAATTTTTTTTATTAATGTTAAATTTAGTAATTTTTGATATTATTTATTTATTTATTATTATTATTTAGTAAAAAGTAACTCCACTAACTAGTCATATTATTTAATATTTTTTATTTATTTAGTAAAGACTAACATACTAAATCAGAGTGTAGTATTTTAAGTACTGAATCAGAGTGTCTCCGATTTAATGCTGGTGAAAAATACTTCTAAGTAGCACAAAAATTATTTTTAAAGTTGGTGTAACCAGTTACGCATTCGATTATGTTTATCTTTCTCTCTTTCTCTCTCTCTCTCTCTCTCTCTCTCTCTCTCTCTCTCTCTCTCTAATTCTCTTCTTTCTCACTATCTCTTTCTCCACATACTCTATTATTTATCAATTATGTGATTGTATGTTCCAACATTTGGCATCAAAAGTCTGATTGTGATCCACAGACATCTAGCGTGCAACATAAATTATGTCTCCAATGATAGAGTCTCTACAAATCTACCAACCTTTGAAGAACCGCGACAAATGGTGCAAGCAAATGAAGGTGTTATTTGACTACTAAGATATTCTGGAAGTGATCAAGAATGGGGTGAACCCCCTTTCATAAGGTGCAACGGATGTACATCGAGTAACACACAAGGATGGAAAAATTAAAGATTACAAAGTGGTGTTTTTGATCCATCAATGCGTGGAGGGTGACAACGAGAAAGTTGGTGATTGTGAGTCGTTGTAACAAGCATGGGAAATCTTGGAAAATGCATATGCAGGGGCTGATAAGAAAAAGGTGACAAGGCTACAAACTCACCAGCGTCAATTTGAATTGATTCAAATGGAGGAATATGAGACGATCAATAATTAAGTGACAATAATTAGGCGATTACTAAACCAAATAAATTCACGTGGAGAAACTATTTTTGAGCAGAATGTTGTGTCAAAGATCTTGCATTCTTTGACGGTAAGATTTGACAACATTATAGTGACAACTAAAGAATCTAAGGATCTTGCGACGTTGAGTAAAGACGATCTTTAAAACTCTCTTGATTATCATGAGAAAATGATAGAGGCGAGAAATAAGGACAAGGCAAAAGCGAAGATCGCTTTGCAGGCTCGGTTCAATGAGTAGAATAAGAAGTTGAAAGGAAAATGTCCCATGAATAGTAAAGGGATTTTTTTCAGAATTTTGGTGGAAGAGATTCGCAAAATTTGACTTGTCAAAAGGGTGAGAGCAACTACAACAAAAATGATATTCAAGGAAACTTTAGAGGAAGAAGAGGAAAGATTGACATAAGTAAGGCACAATACTACAATTGTCAAAAGTTTAGTCATTTACAAGAGATTGCAATGCAAACTAGATGGAATCTCAAGGAGATGGAGCCAAGGTTGCAAGAAACAAGTGTAAGTTCGGAGTGCGCCTAAGAGGGGGTGAATTAGGACCAATTAAAAAATTTTGTTTTAGAGACAAGTTTGTTCTTATTTTTTTGGTTTTGTTAAGTGTTTAGAAAATGATAAGGTGCAGGATAAATAAAGAACACAATGATGTATTATAGTTTCTTTCACAGTCTGAAGGTACTTTAAGTCCCCTTTCAACACGAAAGAGATTTCACCATTGTCAAATCTTTGCACAAGTCTTATACCAAGACTTCTCCTACAATCTTCTAACAACAATACCACCAAGAACAATCATCTTGGATCAACCAAGTTGAAATGAGAACAATCCTCTCACTTTCAACCTCTCGCTTCTAACAATCCTAAATAGAAAGTAATATAAAACCATGTAATCTTAATTCCAACAATCCTTGAAAATAAGATAATAAAACAATAGTTTTTAAGAATATGGAAGTTGTAGAATAACTATCACTTTGAGTGATGTATCAATATAATTGATCTTCCCTTCAAACAAGAAACTTATAATGATAGAATATAGTGCTCAAGTGTTTGTAAATATGATATGATTTTTCTAGACTAATATGGAAATACACGCATAAACACTATTTGTGAAAGTTCAAGAACACAAACACTTGTTTTGAAATTTAAATGATAAAAATGATGTCAGATTTCTATGGAAGAGGTGATTCATGATTTGAAATTTCATGTATTTCTAAGTGCATAACACCTTTATGAATCATGGTGAAGTCATGGAAAAATATCATGAACAAATGCCAAGTTAAAATGAAAATGATTCATGAAGAGATGGATGAAAAGATGTTAAAAAATTGTTGTTTTTTGTCAAATTTGTACAGAACTTGTTAAGTCAGTTTTAACGGATACCTGACTTAACAAATGCAGAATATTTTTGGAATTTTAAAAATAAAATATTGCTTCAAACCGATGCAAATTAGGGCGGTTTTTAGTAATGTTAAGGTAGGTAAAACTGCCATAATTTACCAAAAATGGAATGTTTGAAAAATTGAAAAACATAAAAAATTGTCTAAGTATTTGATTCAACCTTATGCAACATCTATTGATTTATCTAAGGAAATATATTATATTTTAAAGTGATTTAACATGGTTCAAACATGAAAAATAAATTTTCAAATGCATGATAATAATATTTTGATTTAAAGCTAGAAATAGTGAGATATTTCTAACCAAATGGACCATGAAATATATATATATATATATATATATATATATATATATATATATATATATATATATATATATATATTGCATGCTTATACCTCAATAAATTAAGATCAATGCAAGTCTTCATAAAGTTGCAATCTTGATCCATATCCATATTGCTTCATGTTGCTTTTTCTCATTCTTTGATATATGCTCATAGTAGTTGTAGTTGTCTTTATCAAAACATAATGTTGAAGAAGCTTGACTTCACAATCTCCCCATTTTTGATGTTGACAACCATTGAAAGATGAGATGCTTGAATATTTTTAGAATAAATGAGAATATCTTATGTGAATTCCCCCTAACTTCGATAACTCCCCCTTGATCAAAGCACTCCCTTAATTTAGAGAACTTTTCATCTTTCTTTGGACTGTTATAATTAGAGATAAACATACACATACACATATATATCTTATCTCTCTTTGTCATTAGCAAAAAGGATGGTAAAAGACTTTGTTGATTCTCTATTTTTAGGATTGACTTTATGTTTGGTAAAACTAATATAGCAACAATAGGTTAAATAGGATTGATAACTTGTAAGGAGAAAGCAGATTGAAGTTCTATTTAATGAAGAAACATGTTGTGTTTAAGTGTTTCAACAATTGGAACAACATGTCAAATGAGATGTCGAGACATCAGACATCACGCTACTGAACTGTCAAAGTTTGTTACAGTTCTATTTTTAATTATGTAGAATATTCAGGGAATATTATGCATCATATGTGGCGTGTTTATGAAGGAATTTGTGGAGGTCCAGAAGCTAAGGAGAAAAATCAGAAAGGACCTTGATTGTAGCAGAAGTTATTTGCTTGTTTATTTTTCTGCATAAGTTTGTTACTGCAGTTTTTACAGCATCAAGCTGTTATTTGAAGGCCCAAATCCAGTTGGATATAAGGTTATAAATAAGAAGTTTGTAACCTAGTTTTAGAAAGCTATCCGGTTTTAGAAAGAATTAATATTTAGGGTTAGCCATGTAAGTGAACCACCCGGATTGTGAGATGGTCACTGATTTGTACCTCGAAGTCTGTACGCAAGAGGATAGTTGTACTCACTCAGAAGCTGTAAAAAAATGATATGAGTTGTGTTCTTGGAGGAAGCTGTGAAGCAACTCCAAGGTATGTTCTAAGTTAGAAGCTTGTTGCTTTTAGTCTTAGTTAGTTTGTGATAGAAGTGTATCTTCTACTTTTCTAGGTTTGAAGAGTTGATGGAAACCGAGTTATTGATGCAGTGGCTGAGATGTTGACTGCTAGACATCATTTTGATGATAGGAAGTGAGCGGAGGTTCTCATATCTAGGACGGTTTTTTTAAGTATAAGGGTCATTGGGTAGGGTTAAGTGAAGGGTGTAAACGGGGAGTTTAACTCTGAATTAGTACTACTGATAATAGATTTCATTCCTGGCTTGGCATGCCCCCAAATATAGGTTGATTTGAACCGAACTGGGTGAACAATTCCGTGTGTTCTTTGTATTTTCTGTACTGTTGTTTTACTCTACCTTGTCTATTTTATAATGTCAGATTAGATGTCAAGACATCTGAGTCTGCTAATGTTGCACCATAATTTCAGACTTAAAATATATAATGAAATTATGAACATAAAAACAATATGAATTTTATCTCAAGAGTGACTTCATCAAACATTCATCCTTGATGAATTTGAAGCATTTGAATCAAAGTTGTCTTTTACTTAGAAGATTTTGCTTTAGTCCATCAACATAAAATACTTCTTCAATGGATATGAAATTTAGTGCTCAAACTTTGCCAATGTCAAGAATTCTTCCTTTAAGGTATTCTCCATATGTGAAATAATCATTGGACTTGTGAACTAGATTTGAAAGTTAGTGTATGTCTCACATCAGAAGATTAGAGCCACCACTTATCAAAACATAATATATTTAAAGTGCTCCTAAAGCAAACCTACAAAACAAATTAAGTTTGATTTGGTACTCAATGTGCCTTGAGTCCATCATAGTTAGTTCCTTTCTTGACCCGCACACAATTCTACCTTGCCATGCTAACATTTATAATATAGAAAATATTAGGTGTATGGCCACTTATACCATAATAAAACCATGTAGAAACAAAATTACTTCTACATATAAGAACATAATATTTCTTTTTAGGAAATCTCTTCTTATGATGATAAACCTTCTGTGCTTTGTTCACTTTTTCTTTGTTGGATTGATTACTTGCTTTAATAAGCATATTTTTATTAGTACTTGATTTAAATTTAGAATAACCAAGACCACTTTTATAATTTGAGTAACTTTGTTGACTAAGGATATTTTTAAATGCAACTTGTCCTTTTTTGTATCTTTTAAGGACTCTCTTTAATTTTTCAATTTGGAAAGAAAGTGAATCACACTCTTTGCATGTAAGATTTTGTTTTTCAATTTCAAAATTATTTTCCATGGTGTTAATATTTTCTTTAATAGATATCATTTATTTCTTTTGAGTTGAAACTATTTTATACAAAATCTTACATTCATTGAGAAGTTCATCAATAACACCTTGAACATCATTATCATAAAGAGAAAATTCATTACTAACCTCTTATTTTTCATCATCAGAGTGGTGTGAAGCCATTAATGCAAGATTAACACGTTGATTGCTTTTGGAATAGGAAGATGAACTTTCCCATGCTTTATTTGACTTATTATCTTTATTTCTATTGAGATATTTCTTCTTCTTTTCAAGTGTAGGGCATTCACTATTAACATATCCCTTTTCTCCACATTCAAAGCATGTAACATTTTTTGTTGGTGTTTCCCTTTTTCTTTCTTTTCGTAGAAATTTTATAATTTTCTTGATAAGATCATCATCTTCACTATTATTGGATTCATCCTCTTGGTTTCTATCATAATTTTTTATCCTCGTCGTTAAAGAAATGTTTTTGAATCTTTTACTTGCATTTGATGCTTTTCAAGTCTTAAAAATTTCGTCTCATATTTTAGAAGTTTTCCGAACAAAGTTGTGGAAGTCACTATGGATATATTCTTTTTTCAGATATTATAGTCACTTTTGGTTTCCCTTCACTGGATAAAGATCTAATCACTTTAATATTAAGTTCATCATTACTTAAATTCTTACCGAGATCTTTCAAATGATTTCTCAAGTTCATAAATATTTTTTGCGTGTCGTGGATTAATTCCCGGGGATGCATTTTGAATAATTCGTATTCTTGACTTTAAGTATTCAATCTTTATCTTTTAACTTTAGTCGCTCCTTCATGAGTTTCTACTAAAGTATCTTATATTTTATTTGCTGTTGTGCATGCCGAAATACGAAAAAATTCATCCATACTAAGGGCACCTTGAAACTACTATTGGTGAAATCATCGGATAAAATATCAATGAAGTCGCCATCGAACATTTTTTATCTTGTGAGAGGAAAGGAAAACATTGAGTAAACCCGAGGAGGAGAAATCATAGTCTTACGACCAAGAGATCGGGTAAGGGAGTTTGTTCGCGAGGGGAAGGTGTTAGCACCCCACATGCCCGTAGTACTCTACCGTATCCACTTCTACTTTCTATCTATTGGGTGTGGGTATCTATTTACAACCTATGTTTAAATCAAAATGAATGAATTCAAAGTGTTATGTACAAAAAGAAAGGTTAGTTGTGCATGACGCAACTTCGAACCTTTGTGCCTACGCACCCCATTCGTGCAATTAGGGATCAAAGCACTATGTAGTTCTCCTCGAAAAATTTGATGGGCTGCAATGTTTTTTTATGAGAAATTCCATTTCTCGTCCTTACGATTGCAACTCGTGTTTGGCGTTGCAGCTTACCGAAAGTCTTATGTTCGGCCGCTCACACACTTAGTAACTCACTTGGATTTGAAAAGGAACACCCTTATTGAAAAGGTTTTCATAGAAAAAGGACCGAAGACAAAAATATTTGAAGTGATGTGAGTTGTTTTTACCTTTGCAAAAAAGGTTTGAGTTTATTAACATGTTTTGAGATTTTGATAGAGAAAATATTTTAGTTTTATCATGCAAAAGGGGAAGAAAAACATCTAAGGGGAAACTAACTAGTTATATCCCTAATGCTATCATGCAAAGTGGCCCTAAGTCAAGGATGACAAAAGAATCTCTACCTAGATCGACATGCAAAGGATGACAATCCTAATGTCTAAGCTCGAAAGCTTTCCTAGCCGAGCGGTCCTAGGGGAAACTGTCATAATATCCACCTTGGTTGACAAACCAAGGGATACAAAGGGAGGAGGCAAGCAAGTGCTTTGGCATAAGCACACAAACAATGCAATGCATAAACAAATGATACACACGTGCGCGAGGAAGATGAAAGAATTCCTGTAGCCTCAAAGGTAGCGAATCACCCAAGTCAACCAGGAGCCTTCTTTCGGAGGAAAACCATATCCAACGGAAAGACAAACCGTTGTAAACCAGGAGTTTCCTATGGGAGAAAGGGATCACATCTTGATATGAATTACCAAGTGTGAGGAGTATATGAGTGCGTGTATCAGTGTATCAAAGCGAACCTTATGACAAAGCGTGGAGGGTCAGAATAAGGAACCCTTGCCACTATATATATGACTCGATAAAGGAAGCATCACGATTCGCGTGAGCTGAGCTAACACGGACTGAACTATGCGGGGGTTGATTGTGAAACCTTTTCCGCGTGCCTTTTATTATCATTATCATTATTAGGACTTTATTGGTGGTGCCATATCAGGTTGCCTAACCACTCATGACTCTATGCAAGCACAAAAGTAAATACTTGATGAAAATCACCTCCTTGCACGACAGGATTTTAAACAAACCAAACACAATTAGCACGCAATTTGCGGAATGCCTGCTACAGGTCTTTAAACAACGATTTTTGAGCCCACGCTCTTATCCTACTCATGGCAAAAGAAAGCGGTAAACCCCTACTTCTTATGATATCTAGGAAAGCGATAAAGGAAAACCGTAAAAAGGTAAGGGAATACCAAACGGATAACAATCCGTATAAGCAAAAGCAACCTAAAATACTTTGAAAAACTTCATGTACTATTGACAAGCAATAAAAGAAATTTGGTGAGCAATGCGTAGAAGCATTAATAAGCATTATCGGAATGTTTGTTGTACACATCCCAATAGAAACAGAAAACCTGCAATGGATAACAATCCAAATAATGCAGACAAAAGGAGAGTGTGTATCGTACGTAAGATCAGAATGTGTGTCGTACACATCTCAAGCAGATAAACTTGCAAGAAGGTGAAAACCAAGCAATGCAGACAATAAATGCACACGCATGGATGCAAGAATGGGATATGTGTGATACATATCCTAATCGATCGAATAAACCTGCAAGAAGGTGAAAACCAAGCAATGTAGACAATAAATGCACATGCATGAGTGCAAGAATGGGATATGTGCGACACATATCCAAATTGATTGAATAAACCTGCAAAAAGGTGAAAACCAAGCAATGCAAACAATAAATGCACACGCATGGGTGCAAGAATGGGATATGTGTGATGCATATCCAAATCGATCGAATAAATCTACAAGAAGGTGAAAACCAAGCAATGCAGACAATAAATGCACACACATGGGGTGCAAGAATGGGATATGTGTGACACATATCCAAATCGACTAAAGAATGAACTCAAAATACCTTGCAGAAGTAACAAAGTGTTAGAAATAACAAAGAAGGTGCTTTATCGTAAGCACAAAGTTCAAAAGCGATTATTCACATGATGATATACTAGTATAAGCATACAAGAAGTGAAATAAAATCTCAAAAATCGGTTGGGAAAGCACTTATTCGAAATCGGAGCGAAAAAGTTAACTTGTTAGAATTAATTAAAAATCGCATGGTTGCTTGCAAATGCGTCAACGGATTTAAAAATATGATCGATTTTAATTAATTCCGAGTGGAAGTGACGTTTTTTGGACCTTTAAGGTTGCTGAGCAGAAACTCCGTTTAGGCATGTTGCACTTGAAATTTGGTTCCGAAACCATGAAAATCAGTTTTAAAACATGCCAAAATGTTGTGGACAAGTATTTCTACCTTGGACCTTTGAGAAAAATCGATTTTGGTTCACAAAAATGCATGAAAATGCTTATGGAATGTGAAACTCATGTACCAATTTAATTTCCAATTCTCACTTGTTTTGTGTTTTGAAATGAAGTGGAGAATTGAATGTTAAATCCGTACAAGATGCAAACAATTCTACATGATTGAATTTACAAATGATATGCAAAAATCAAAGTTGTTTGAATGGAAATGAATGCATAAACATGCATATTTATTCATGTAATTTAGCTTTTATGAATGGAATGCCCATGAACATGTGAGCAAATGCAAGCAATTAAAGAATCAACCAATTCCACATCTCGACATAATGAAATGTGAATCAAACTCAATCAAAGATCAAGGATCAAACATGTTTCCATGCATCAATTCATACAATCAAGGAATATGCAATTTAACACATGGATATGCACATGAAACATACACCTCGACACACTTTCAAGTTCACAAAATCAATCCATAATGTGCAAATTCGATTCAACTATTCAACATAAGCATTAATCAATGCATGAACATGTTATATATAATTCAAATTCTAGCATAAGTGTTCTATGTACAAAGAAATCAACTCGACACAATCGAGTTTAAAAATCAAGCCTAATTCATACAATTTCCAAGAAATTAATCAAGATATCACTCAATCAACGTATGTACAAGTGATTCCTCAATTCAATTTCAAGAATAAGCAATTTGAAAAAATCACTTAAAATAACTGCTTATGGAAATAAGTACTTATTTGATTTTGAAGTTTGAAGTCAATTTGAAGAAGAATTGAAGAGTTGAATATGAGGAAGACGCAAGGCCTTTATTGGAAGAGATGACCGAGAAAGAGAGAGAAAGGAGGGAGGGGTTCTGATCGGAACCGAGCTTGGAAGAGGAAATGAGGAGAAGGCCGACCAGTTTCTTAGTTGACCGGAAGGAGGAAAGCGGCCGGTGAGAGAGGAGGAGGAATTGAGCTCGTTGGTGATAAGGAGAAGGCCGTTCACCTTGGAAGAAGGAAAGGTGGAGAAGAAGGAGGACGACCGGTCTGGTTCGACACAAGGGAAGAAAAGGAGGCCAGAAATAGGTGGCAGGCCGGTTGAGAAGAGGAGGTAGGTCGGCGCTTGGCCGGAGCAGGGCAATGACTAGTCAGAAAGAAGGGAGGTTGCACGGTGGAGATCGGTGGCTTGGGGAGGAAGACTTATTCTTTCTTGAGTTTTCCCTTTTTAATTGAGGGAAAAATTGAGAGAAAAGTGAGTTTAAGTTTCAGCTCACATTTCGGGCATCTGACACATGGCAGAATTTTTATTGCGCCAACTGAGGAAAATGCTTCGAACAGGGATCTTCTGTTCAAAATCCAAACTCAAGATGTGAACAAAAGTTAAAGCCAATAGTATTTATGAACTTTTAAAACCAGTCCCGTCGCGTTTTGATTAAAATCGAGCGAGATATGATTTTTTGAACACTGCGCGTCAGATGAAATAATGCTCGGTTTGACTCAAATATCCTTTCAAAGAATAAAATTCTGGTATTGACCCGTAAGGAATTAGCTCTCAAATTGTGAATGAAGTTGAAGAGGACTTTGATACGGAATTTTAGACACCGGCCCCGCTCAATTTCGATATTCCAGCCAGGAGTTATGAGCTTTTTAGTGTACTGTGAACACGGTTCAACCATAAAACTCAGTTTATTCCACCTGAAAGATTAATTTTTCCTTGGACTTTCCTCACACAATTAGCTTTCGACCTAATAATGAAAGTTGTAGATAATATCGAGAGGTAATTTCCAATCGAAAATCATCTGAAAATACCCAACAAGCTAAGAGATATCAACTCCGGAGCACCCGAAACGCACGAGAAACTGAATTCCAGTTTATTAAGAAATGAACTATCGAAGTTCTTCCTTGACAAAATGGCTTTCAATCTGAACAGATGAATTGGAAAACATATTGAAATGGTTCCAATGTTCGTAGAACCAACTCGAGATAACCTTCTGACTAGAAGATCATACATCAACAATATGAATAGAAAAATATCAATTTTTGGTTCAAAATAGTCTGAAATGGCCGAAACGCGTTGTTTCTTTCACAACCTATGATGCTTTGAACCTCAAGACCCTGAGATCAATGACATGCATGTATGTTTATGATCATGGAACTATAAGCCAAAAAAAACATTAAAATGAAGAGGGTAAATTTTGGGGTACAACAGCTGCCCCTATTCAATCATCATTTAACCTAAGGCGAGGTTGGCATCCTGCCTTCCAAGCGACAAGGTAAAAGGTGATTGAATATAAATATGAACTCGAAAATTTACACTCTGAATCCCAGAACATGTGTATCACCACAGATGCATGCAAACTCTTCGTGTCGAACCAAAAGACGCAAAAATATTTTCGACTCCACTGAGCTTCACGGGAGAAGAGGATAAGGAATATTAACGACTATACTTCAAAGAATACTTAGAACCCAGTATTTTTGAAAAGAGAAACAAGTATCCCACTTTCTCTCAATAGGTACAGGTGGAAACCCGACCTAGGAATGTTGCTCCAGGGAAGAACTGGAAACACAACAAAAATGAAAACTGGAAACACCGACCAAACTCCAACAAAATACTCAGATCACCGAATTCTGAAAAGAGAGAAACAAGTATCCCCCTTGCTCTCAATAGGTACATGTGACAACCCTAGACCTAGGAACCTTGCGCAAGGGAAGAACTAGGACACAACCAAAAATGAAGACTGGAAACACCGACCAGACTTCACACATAGTGTCAGAACGTTGCTGCACCATGAGAATAGGAACGAGTGCGATACTCGGACCTAACAAGAAATTGCCTTGACCCAACTCGATCGCGTTAAGCTAGGGACTTTGATAATGGTACCCCTACGTTCGAGGGACATGACCATTATATTCTTAAGGCAACAAGAGAGGATACCCTAGAGGGTGCAAGTGTGAAAAGTGTATTCAATTCGGATATTTTATCTTGATTGTTAGGGTGATCTAAGATTGATTGATTAGTATTGCCATATAATCCTATTAGCATACATCTAAACAGTTTAAATACATTTTATAAGAGTACGGAAAGTAAACATATGGAAAGTAAACCCTACGCTATTACAAGGCTTTGGGGCAGTAACATTATTGGAGGTGCGGAAAAGTAAAGTGCGAGAAATTAATCTACGCTACTACAAAAATAATTTTGCGACCTATACATCGATTTCTAGAATTTAAATGAGAATAAAGTATGAATAAATAAGAGAAAAAATATTTGAATGAAGACATAAGTGTACTAAACCCTAATTAAAAGGAAAAAATATTTTTTGGTGTTTTTTGGAATTGATTTTAATTAAGAGAACCTAATTCTAAGTTAATTAGTATCTAATTAAGAAAAATAATTTAAATGTGAAGAAAAATCAAAATTTTTTGTGTAAAAATTAAATAAAGGTTTTTAAAACCTAAATCTAAAATTAAAATATTTTTTAGGGTTCTTATTGTATTTAAAAATAATTTTGGAAAGAATTAAAATAAATTGAAAAAAAGTAAAAGGAATAAGAAAATAGGTAGTAAAAATTAGTCCCCCCCGCCAAGGGTGTTGAACTCGTGACCCTGGGGTTATTGGCACAAAACTTTGCCACTCATCCACACGCCATTGGTGTTAGAAACCTGCTTCCAAAAGTATATGTGCACGATCCTGTAAAAATCGGAAAAATGAAAAAAAATTGCAAAAGGCAGGTTCAAACCAATAAGGACTATGACGTTCATGCGACCATACATCCATTAATTTATATACAATGATATATATATATATATATATATATATATATATATATATATATATATATATGAAATCCAGTTCCAGAAATAAACTGAAACCAAACGCGCGCCAGGTGGGGTCCCCTGATTTCGATGAACCAATCACAAATCACCATGCCATGGTCAACAAGTCAGAAGATCGGAGGGACGACGAAGCCCTAGCTCTAGTCGTCTTCTTCGGCGATAAAAATATTCAAACCTGCAAAATAAGACAAATAAATTATCAAGAGGGACCCTACCCCCCTAAATCGAGGGTTGCAAATTCAATGGTGGTGTCCATTTGGCCTGAAAGTTCTTGTATCTAGGGTTTCGAAGCTTTTGAACCGGACTTCCCTAACAATGGCACGATACGATTTAAGCCCTAAAGCTTACATGTAACACGGTGTACCTGTTATAAATGACATCCTGAACATGAACGAACACCTCAAATACGTTAAATATGCATGAAAATTGAAATCGATCCAAGGAATTTTACAAAAACTGATGCAACTTTGTGGAGGCGATTTCTAGATGCTTTGAACTCGTGTGAATGATGGGATTGGTTCCTGGAAACCTCAGGAGTATGTTTCGATCCTTGGAATTTAGTGAAAACGCCTAGAAACTTGACTTTGAGTTTGCCCCAGAAACTTAAAATTTTGGACAACTTTCTAGGGTTTGTAAGAGGCAGCAACTCGTATCCTTGTGATTTGAATGTCTTGTGTATTTATAGAGGAAGGATTTCGGTCACCAAATATGTAGAGAATATCTTGCATTCATGAGAAAAATATTTGATTTCCAATTTGCATTAAAACTTGAGTTTTTCCCCCTTCAATCTTGCACCAATCTGTTACCAATCAAAGATATTTCGAAATTGCTAGCTATCATGATTATCTTGGACCTCAAGCAACTCCAATTTACAGCCTTGCACTTATTTTATTTAATTTTTGTATTTTATTTTAATTAAATTTGAATTTTAATGATTTAATTCAAAAATAAATAAAATAAATAAGAAAAGGGCGTGTGGTTGGGCTTAGAGGTTCTTGAAAACATTAGAAACAAGTTTGAACCAAAGAAATATAGGCCCATTTGGAAAAAATTTCAAATTTGATCAATATTTCCTTCATGCACTTTCTTCTAAATTTCCAATTTTGCCGAAGCCATAACTTGCTCAATTTTTATCATTTGGAAGTGTTCTTAGACTTTTTATAAAGCTTAAGATGTCCTCTAAATTATCCTTTTGGTTTCATCTTCATTAAATCTTCCATGCTCATGTACACTTCTTTGAAAAAAATGACTTTCTGTTGACTTTTAGAAGGACCTATAATGTCTTGACCCATAACTCTCAAATGGAGCATTTTTGGGCAAATCTTGGGAGACACAAAGTTGTAGAGAATTGAATTCTCTTCAAAATGAGCTTTGGTGGAATTTTTTTTGATAAAGTATGTGAAAGTTATGTCTGGTCAAAGTTCTGTTGACTTTTGATAAAAAACTCTAATTTAGAAAATTTGACTTTTGATCAATTCTTTGACTTTCTTGATGAATCATGATCAACGTTTGATAAAATGATGAGTGAAACTTCAAAATCTTGATTTTGACCAAAAAATGATGAAGTCTGATTGTATGTTGACCATAGTTGACTTTTTGTCCAATACAACTAATTTTCAACCATCTCAACAATTGATTGAGCAAACTTGAGTTGTGAGGCTTGAAACTTGACATGGTGATACCTTGAGACATATGATGAGGCATGATGTTAAATTGAGGCAATAGAAACTATATTTGATTTTAGAGAATCAAAGCCCTAATTGTGGGTTGATTGCTTAGGAGAGGGTTCATCTGGTCAACCCTTAATGAGCTCTTGAGTGTGGAGATGTGTATTGACTTGAAAAATATGAAGGTAAATTTTGGGGTATAATTAGTTACCCTTGTTAAATCTTCTTGTACCTGAAGGGTTAGCTTGGTATGCTTTCCTTTCATAACCTGAAGGTAGAAGATGATTGAACACTCGAGTGCCCCTGAAATTTGCACTCTCTAGTGTATGGAATGAGACCGTCGGCTGATAATGGTTGGAATGGGCTTATATATGCCATTTGGAGAAGCTGATGCTAGAGAGTGAGTCGTACGTTATAATTCATGCTCGTATTTGAGTGAGGTTATTAGTATGCATTGAGTTTTAACCAGATATGCGGCATTTTTCAGGTGGGGATGACCATGTGTAGTCAGAGATGAGCTTAAAGATGCCATCTAGAGATAATTGATGATAAGAGGGGGTCAGAATAAACCTTCATCTTGGCTTTATCTGAAATGAGTATTCGTCAGGATGTAGATAGTTTTCCCTTCTTGTTTCGGGTATTAATCTGTATCCTACTGTCTGTTGGTAAACCAGTCTGGTCGTTCAGATAGTTTTCCCATCTTGTTTCAAGCATTAATCTTTGACCGTCTGTATAGAAATTTATGAATAATTTTCTCCTGTTTGAGAATTTAAACTGAAAGAATGAGGTTAGTCTTATGCATATCATGATGTATGCGAGTATGTAATAATGCTCTTGAATTATGTATGTATATGTTATGATTTTTATGAATGATGTATGAATGTAGATGTTGTGTTATTTAAAAACATATCCATCTTGAAGAAGATAGGAATGTTCTGTTGGGGATCTTTGAATTTTTCTTGGGGATATAGTTGTTGGAGACCCTTACTGGGGATAAGAGAGATGTGGGTTCTCCGATGCACTATCTGACCAAGTTTCAGGTCTGGATATTGATGCTATTAGAAGATGATAATCCTTGAGAGATACTCAAATGGGGATGAATATCTTGTGTATAACCCTTGCTAGGGAATGATGTAGTTTTGAATAGCTTATTACTGCTTGGAGATTGACCTAATAAGTTGATGATAGTTTGTTACTGCTCGGGGACCAACGTAACAAAGTTGACGATCACTGCTCGGGGACTAACGTGATGAGTTGATAGGACCACTGCTCGGGGACTAACGTGATGATGTTGATGATCACTGCTCGGGGACTAATATGATGAGTTGATAGGATAACTACTCGGGGACTAACGTGATGATGTTGACGATTACTTCTCGGGGACTAACACGATGAGTTTCATATGAGCACTGTTCGGGGACTAACGTGATGAGTTTGATATGATCACTGCTCGGGGACTAACATGATGAGTTTGATATGATCACTGCTCGGGGACTAACGTGATAAGTTGGAAAATTTCTCTACCTCTCGGGGACTAATGCAACAAGAAGAAATGTAGACGGTGTTGTAAGGGGGTGATCTTATTGAGGATATGATAGTTTAGTAATCTTGTTGGGAAATCTTTCTCTGTCGAGGGAGCGATGACTCTGTGGGGATTGTAGAGATTATTTTATGGGAATATTTCTGTGAAACTCACTCTGTGGGGAAGGCGTTGGTGACTTAGGTTGTCATCTTAATTCCTAGAGCCTGTAGTAATTGATGTTTCTGTTCACTTTTCATGTATTTGCAATCATTGGACTTATGCAAACAAAACAAATAAAAGTGGAAAATTAGAATTTGGGAAAACAGTAAAAGCTATGTGGAAATAATCTCATCGAGATTCAACTCTGCTATTGCTCATATATTTTCGACTATCTCATCTCCTTGCTTCCTGAAGAAAGTGATGGGATTTATCTGCACCATTTGAACTTGAAGTTGATAGTAGTGTAGTCTGTAAGTAGATGATCTTGACGAGACATAGTCATACACTTTAATCCCTAACTTTTTCCTAGACCACGCTTTCGAGTTTTCAGTCTACCGGGATACCCTTTTTTGCCCAAGCCGTCTTTGCAGGTTTTCAACTTGCCGGATGTACATTTTTTATATATGTCCATAATTTTTGCCCGAACCCTTTTGGTTCGCCAGGACGCCCTTATTTTTTCCTAGGCCAGTCGACCTAGCGGGTCTCATTTATGCATAGTATTTTTTAGCTATGTCTACGTTCACGGGGTGTGGGAGGTCTTCTCCATCCATAGTGCTTAGTATCATGGCTCCGCTGGAAAATATTTGTCTTGAATACAAATGGTCCCTCATAGGTGGGAGTCCATTTCCCCCTAGGATCACCTTGTGTTAGGATGATGCGCTTGACTACTAGATCGCCAACTTGGTACATTAGGTGCTTGACTTTCTTGTTGAAATCTTTAATCATGCGTTTCTGATATACCTGTCCATGGCAGATGGATGTGAGTCATTTTTCATCAATCAAGTTTATCTGGTCAAGTCGACTCTAGACCCATTCGTCTTCGTCTAACTCTGCATCCTTCAATACTCTGAGAGAGGGTATCTGAACCTCAATAGGTAGAGCCGCTTCCATACAATATACGAGAGAGAATGGGGTTGCTCCTGTAGATGTTTTCACTTAAGTGCGATAAACATAGAGAGCAAATGGCAACATCTCATGCCAATCCTTATACATCACTGTCATCTTCTGTATAATCTTCTTAAGATTCTTGTTGGCGGCTTCCACTGTGCCATTCATCTTTGGCCGATATGGAGAAGAGTTGTGATGCTTTATCTTGAACTACGTGCAGAGTTTGGTGATTATTTTGTTATTGAGATTGGTACCATTGTCTGTAATAATCCTTTCAAGGATGCTTGTTATACCCCAAAATTTGCCCTCTTTTCTCTCAAGACAATCTATGGCTCTATATTCAAGAAACCCACAAGGTGGTCATCATATCTCATCATATACCTTATAGAATCCTCATATCAAGTTCCAAGCCTCACAAGTCTAAGCTTCTCATCCAAAGGTTCAGATGGTTGAAAATCAGTTGTATTGGAGAAAAAGTCAATTGTGGTCAAAATACAGTCAAACTTCATAATTTTTTGTCAACATCAATATTTTAAAGTCATATTCATCATTTGATCAAGAGCTGATCATGATTCATCAAGAAAAGTCAAGATCTGATCAAAAGTCAAAGTTTCCAAATTAGGGCTTCTTTAGACAAAAGTCAACAGAACTTTGACCAAGCATAACTTTCACATACTTCATCAAAAATTTCTCCACCAAAGCTCATTTTGAAGAGAATTCAATTCACTACAACTTCATGTCTCACAAGCTTGGGCAAGAAATGCTTCATTTGGAAGTTATGGATCAAAACATTACAGGTCCTTCTAGAAAAGTCAACAAAAGTCATCTTTTTGCAAAGAAGTGTTCATGAGCATGGAAACTTCCATGAAGATGAAACCAAAAGGGATGTTTAGAAGACATCTTGAGCTTTCTAAAAAGTTAAAAAAACACCCAAAAATGTGGAAAATTGAGCAAGATATAAATTGTGCAAGTTGAGCATTTTTGAGGAGGTACATGAAGGAAAATACTTGGCAAATTTAAGTTTTTTCTAAATGGGCCTAAGTTTTCATGATCAAAACTTATTCTTGAGATTATCCATGACCTCTACACTCCTTGCCACGCCTCTTCCTTATTTATTTAATTTATTTTTGAATTAAATATTCAAAATTCAAATTTAATTAAATAAAATATAAAAATAAAAGATAAGGTAAGTTGGGCTTGATATTTGCATGGCTTGGGGTCCAAGATAGCTCATTACAAGCTGTCAATTTCGTGCAAGGAGAATCAAGGCAAGATTGAGCCATTTGTGGAAAGATTTGATAAAATTTTCAATCAAATATTTTTGCATTCAAGGCAATATTTTTCCACTCAATGCTTGACCTAATACATTCTCCTATATATACTTAGCATTCTCACAAGACACAAGGACGATTTTACAGCCTCTTACGCAGATAGCCAGCCACTTACAAACCCTAGAAATATTTCAATTTTTTCTCAAAACTTGCAAAATCGTGTTTTGATTTCCAGGCAGATTCAAGTCATTCTAGCCACTCATTCGTGCTCCTGAAGTTCCCAGTGGTTGATTCATATCATCACACGACCCCAGAACCCACCAGATCAAGCCTCCCACGCTGCTCCGATTTGGTAATGTCACAAAATCGTTTCTCTTAATCCATGCATTACTAACTATTTTTCTGTGTTTGTATGATCTCAGGATGTTGTTTAGAACAGGTACAACGTGTTACATGTGAGCTTTAGGGCTTAAATCCCATGATGCCATTGTTAGGGCATATGAGCTGTGAGTTCTGAACCCACTGTTATAGGGACTTTCAAGCTATAAAAATACCACCATTGGATTCCTAGGGTTCAAATTAGGGGGGTAGGGTCTTTTATTTGCATTTATCTTGATTATTTTGCAGGGACCAAAAACACTTACATGTTTATGAGTCCAGCAATATGAATGGATGTATCACCGCCCCAGCGGTTCACTTTGTGCGCACTATGTCACTCTCTATCTCTCAGGTCGTGGGTTCAAACCCCACCTTTTTCTTTTTATTTTCACTATTTGCTTTACAGGTTTCCAGATCTCCAGAAGGAATGCTCCAGCTCCAGCTTCTGGGTCTCCCTAGCACCAAAAGTTTCAACTTCCCTCGTCCCCAGCGCCAGGATCCTCCAGAAGCTCCAACTTCTGGATGGCCCCAGATGAGAAGTTCGAAGCTCCGACTGGGCGCCCCAGATCCAGTCTCCAAGCTCCAACTTCGGACCCTTTCCAGCATGGACATCCCGAAACTCCACTGGATCTTTCCAGATTGAACCCCGAGCTCCAGCTTCAGGCGCCCAAAGATCGTAACCTCCAAAAGCGGAGCTCGGACCCTTCGATGCGAAACCACAACTTTGGACACGCTCGGTAGATATCCACCGAAACTCCGGCTCGGATGCCCACAACGCTTCCACTCGAAACCCCTCACGCGAGCTTGTTTTCTTTGTTTTCATATTTTTTATTTATTTTCTGCTTTTCTTTTTTTTAAGTAATTAATTAATTTAATTAGTAATTAGGTTAATTAATTAGGTTAATTAGATAATTTCACAAATAACCCTTCTTTTTTTAACTAACTTAATTAATTCAATTTAGGTTAGTATTCACTAATTTTTCCTAATTAACTAAAATCAATTAGAATTAGGTTGTTTTCACATAAACTCTAATTTTCAAAAATACCAAAAATACTAGGACAAAGTTTCTCTTCTGCTATTTATTTTTTCTTGCATTTTTAAATTCTAGAAAGGATGTATAGGTTGCAAAGATTTTATCATGTAATAGCGTAGATTTTATTTTCCGCATTTACTTTCCGCACCTCCTATTATGTATCTGCCCCAAAGCCATGTAATAGCGTAGGACCCTTTACATTTTCGCAATTTACTTTCTGCACCTATTAAACTGTTAGTAACTAGGCGTGTATGGCAAGATAAAAAATCAACATAGATCACTAATCACAAGATGAATATCTGAAAATAATACACTCTTTTCACACATGCACCCCCTAGGGTATCCTCTCTCGTTGCCTTATAAATGGTTAAGTCCCTCGAACGTGGGGATATCTTAGCACGGTTGCCTACGAAATATCATCACAGTTCCTTCGACTTAAAAGATCATAGTCCCTCGATGTTACCTATGAATACATGATCTCGTCCCTCGATTTTCGCCTACAAAAAGTGATGATCGTCCCTACGAATATGCTAGGATATCCCTACAAGTTGCCTTCTGTTGTACCCCAAAAATTACCCTCTTCTTTTCCGCGTTTCTCTGGCTTATAATTCCATTACATAAAAAATACATGTAGTAGCATGCATAGCATTCGTCATGAGGAGTATCAGGTTCCAGGTATTCCGAAAGGCACCCAAAAAGAGTTTACTTCTCAATAAAGTGGATTTTGGTTTGAGCATTTAGACACCTCGTTATGATCTCTCATCTCCTTGGGTATTTTCAGTTGATTTTCAATTGGCATTTCCCTCTCGTTATTATCTATGATTTCCGTTTGAAGGTCGAGAATAGATTTTGTGAAGAAAGCTCTCAAAGGAGTCATTTTCCCCGGCAGATCAAGCTGATTTTAGTGCTGAACCGTGCGTTTTGGCTCACCGAAAAGGCTTTATTTCCTAGCTGGAAGCTCGGAATTGAGCGGGACTGATTTCTAAAATTCCATATCAAAGTCCTTTACAACTCACATTTGCAACTCGGGAGTTGATTCCCCACCGATCAAGACCAGAATTTTATTCTCCGAGGTTGATTTTGAGCTGAACCGAGCAATTTTCATCTGATACGCGAAGTTCAAAAAATCATATCTCGCTCGATTTTCATCGAAACGGGACGGGACCAGTGCCAAAAGTTCACAAATCTTGTTAGCTTCAAATGTCCCAGAGATACGCATGTGCAAATTTTGATCAGAAGATCCTCGTCTGAGGCATTTTCCCCACAGAGCGCGAACGAAATTCTGCATGTGTCAGTGATTCAAAATTGATGCTGAAACTTCAAAAATTCCTATTTCCTTGATAATTCATTGGATCAAGTCGGGATTTCAATTCTCTCAAGCAAAATCGCATTTCGGACACTTTTCGTTTACATTCCGACTCTGAATTCCGCACAGATTTGGTTGTTTTGGATTAATTACGAAAATTATTCGGATAATCATAATTAGCTTGTTGATTATGGATCCAAAGCTATAAATAGATTTTTCCTCTTCACAAATCGGAGAGGACACTCATTTGCAAATTTTCTACTACCACAAATACTCCAATTCTCTCAAATTCCAAAGCACAAAAACTCAAAAAGTTCAAATTCCAACTTTCCCTCCAAGCAACCACCACAGGCCGCCATCGGACCTCCGTTCACCACCGACTTCATTCACAGACCGCGCTAAGCACGCCCTCCACGCTAAGCGTGACCTGCGATTTCAAATTTCTTCTCTTTGCAGCACATCCTAGTCCAATCAAGATCTTCCTCTGCTTCTTCTGCACGCATTTGACATGGAAGGAACGGTTTCATCTTGATCTTCTCCTCAATTTCAAGATTTAAGGATTTCTCTTCTTCTTCCTCAATTCTCCATTGAAATCCAAGCTTTTCTTCAAGGATTCAAGCTTAATTCTGAAGATTATCAACAATTCCTCATTGATTTGATATTTTCTTTGAAGAGCACAAGGAATTCCTCTTCAATTTGACTCAAACTTCAAGTGCAAGTAAGTGTTAGGTTCAAATAAGCACTTATTTTAAGTTGTTTTTGACTTTCAGCTTTTCTTGAAATTGAATACTGAAATTGCATGCAAATTCAATGTAGATTCTGATTCTAGAACTTGTACTCATGAATTTCTTGATTTGAATTGGGTTTTGCCGCCTTATTCGTGTCGGAGTGAGGATTTCTTTGTGGATAACATGCATATACACTTGTGAATTTATTTTCCCCTTGCATATAGGACATAAACTCATACATTTTGCATCATCTATCGCATGTTCATGCATTGGTGAGTATTTAGCTTGATCAATTTCTTTGATTCATGGTGATTTGAAGCATAACTTGCATTCAACATGTAGATATCCAAGCATTTAGTGCATTGTGCACGAACTTGTTGCATGTGCACTCCAAATGTTTGTGTCAATGCTTGACTTAGATTCTTTGAAAGAAAACCTCAAAATGTCATGGCTAGCTTGCATCATCACACATATGAACATTGGAATTATCATTTTGATTTGCATTCCTTGCATATTCATGCAGTTAACTTGTCATATGAACATTGGAATTATCATTTTGATTTGCATTCCTTGCATGTTCATGCATTTAACTTGTCATATGAACATTGGAATTATCATTTTGATTTGCATTCCTTGCACGTTCATGCATTTAACTTGTCATATGAACATTGGAATTATCATTTTGATTTGCATTCCTCACATGTTCATGCATTTAACTTGTCATATGAACATTGGTTTTATCGATTCGATTTGCATTCTTCACATGTTCATGCATCTTTACATGTATGTGAACATTGGTTTTATCGATTCGATTTGCATTCTTCACATGTTCATGCATCTTTACATGTATGTGAACATTGGTTTTATCGATTCGATTTGCATTCCTCACATGTTCATGCATCTTTACATGTATGTGAACTTTGGTTTTATCGGTCGATTTGCATTTCATGCACGTTCGTTTAGCTCTCGTTTGTTCCTGGATTGTGGCCTAACGGTATGGATCGAATTTTGGCATGGAATCATCACAAACAAGTGGTTCGGATCAAAAATAATTTTTCTGCAGGTTGCAGATCGCGCGCAAAGTGCCAAATGTTCTGACTTTTTGGGTTGCAAGTGTCATACCCCAAAATTTGCCCTCCATCTTCTCAAGATATCTCATACATCCATACTCAAAGATTCCTCAAGAGTTGATCAGACAAAACTCTCTCCTAGACAATCAACTCAAACTAGGGTTTGGCAATTCTCAACTCCAGATGGACTTCCAACATCTCCAATGTTCATCATGCCTCCTCATATACTTCAAAGATTCTCCATGTCAAGTTTCAAGCCTTACAAGTCAAGATTGCTCAAACAATTGCTCAAATGGTGAAAATCAACAGATTTAATAAAAGTCATGTGGTCAACATATAGTCAAACTTCATGATTTTTGGTCAACATCCTCATTTTGAAGTTACATTCATCATTTGATCAAGGATTGATCATGATTCATCAAGAAAACTCAAGATTTGCTCAAAAGTCAAACTTTCTAAATTAGGGGTTTAAGTGAAAAGTCAATGAACTTTGGTGATCATAACTTTCTCATACTTTCTCAAAAAATTTTCCACCACCTCTTGTTTTGAAGAAAATTCAATTCTCTACAACTTCATGTCTCACAAGAATGTCCAAAAAGGGCTTCATTTGAGAGGTATGGCTCAAAACATTACAGTCATTTTCAAAGTCAACAAAAGTCAACATTTTGTTTTGAGGATATATTGAGCATGGAAACTCAATTGAGATGAGACCAAAAGGTTGGTTAGAGGAATCTTAGAGCTTTCCAAAAAGTCCAAGAACACTCAAAAATGTGGGAAATTGAGCAAGATACACCATTCACAAGTTGGGCAATATTGGAGAAGTGCACAAAGAGAGATGCTTCTAAAAATCAAAATTTTTGCAAATGGGCTTACTTTTTCTTCATCCAAACTTGTTCCTTATGCAATTAGGAATATCCAAGCCCAATGCCACGAATTTTTATTTTATTTTTCTATTTAATTTGGAATTTATTCATTTAAATACAAATTAAATTCAAAAATAAAGTATAAAATCAAAATTAAATGCAAAATTGATTTTTCTCTCTTCCTTGAGATCCAAGTAACTCATTAAAGCCAGCAAATTTCTAAATTTGGTTGGATATGGCAAGATTGGATTGAAAATTGATCAAAATTGAAAATTTGATTTTGTACAAAATCAAATTTGATTTACGTGATTAGTGATGATTTCTTCCTCAAATCGCTCCAATTCCATCCAATATAAATACACAATGCATAGCACATGATTAAGGACGAAAAATTGGCTCAAGAACCTAACCTAAAACTCAAAAACCGTGGCATAAGCAACAAGCAACCTTGGATTTAGGTGGTTTCAAGCAATTTTGAGCATTCCATCTTGTTCCTTGTGTCATTCAGAATCGATCCAGACCTTTACATTGCCCAAAAACATCAAGAATTGCAAGAACACGATTTTGGTTTGTCACACTTTTTCCAAAATCGAATTCTATTATTCATGCATTTTTAACATGTTTTGTTGTTGTTTTTGTGATTAGAACGAAGATTGCAAGCTTTCTGGGCACTTTGATTGAATTTCCATGGCATAGAACACGTATTACCATTGCTAGGGTTTCCTGTGCCGTTTTAGGGTTTCCCTTAAATGAAAAAATTGGACCACGAGACTAGTACCAATGCATTCGGAATGATGTCTGGAATCGAACCATGGCTTTAGAATTTATTTATGTTATGTGCTTGATTTTGATTTAGCTTGGTGCAGAGGCCGAACAATGGCCGGCTGAGCTTTTAAAAATTCAAAACGAGGAAGACGAAGCTTGGCGCGTGATTGAGGAAGCCAGGAGATGACACTTGTTCTTCTTTTACTCGCTCCGGTTTTCAAACAGTGAAGCAAGATGGCTCAGTTGGTTAAGGCGTTTCCTGTGCATAGATTCTCTCCCAGGTCCCCAGTTCGAATCTCATCAGGACCAGATTTGCATTCTTTTTTCACAAACTCATATTTTTCATATTTTTTCTATTTTCATATTATTTAATATTTTGCATCTATTTTAATTCTTTTCATATTTTTATTTCATGCATTAAAAATCATCAAAATATTTTTTCCTTTTGCATTTATTTTCAGAAAATACTTATTTAATTTATAAAATTAAAAATATAATTTTGCATGCATATTTATTTTTATTCATAATTTAGCATTTAAATCAATTATAATTAGTTTTAATTATTAAATGCATCCAAAAATCCCAAAAATTGTTTTAGCATATTTATGTTATTTCCAGCATGTCATATTTTCTCATTCAAAATTTGCATTTTACTAACATTTTCTCTTATTCGATTTCAACTTTATTTTCCGATTTTCTTATCTTTCACAGTTATTCGTTTCGCATCGTTTCTTTTACTATTTTCTTTTTCTAATAATGTAATTGTCATGGGATGTAATAGTTAATTAGGCTTTTATTTTGCAGCAATATGTATTCGCCCCAGTTATGTAATACGCAGATTATTTATCAAGATTCATCTCGCATTTTAATCAAGACCTGAAATTGTAGTATTAGCGGTATGGCAAGACAAAATCGAACATAGATCACCTAAACACAAAGATATATGAAATCAACGATTTTTCACGCACCCCTTAGCCTCGCCTTATGAATTCAATATGGTCGTCCCCGAACGCGGAGGTATTCACACCGCTTCAAACAATCATCATAGTCCTTCGACAAAGATCAGGCCCACACGCCACAAATACATGATCTGACCTTCACGAAAAATGATAGTCCTTCAACGTGCCAGGATACTCCCACAAGTTGCTTTTCTATGACCATCCTGACAATTTCCCGAATGTCCCGCTTACATCCAACAACAGAGTTACTCATCAACAATGGTGATGAAGGCTATTCTGTGAACTGAAGAAATGACACTCCTGAGCGGGCACAAGTCTTAGCATTTGGTTTAGAGCCCAAAGACTTATTACCCACCCCTTAAATTGGTCATTTTCGCATTTCACATTCCTTTAGAAGCGCTAGCCATACCATTAGTTGGTAGGTATTCCATTCATTGATGCGATCGGACATTCAGAGACATCGGATGGTCATAGAAGGCAACTGTAGGAAGTATCTAGCACATTCAAGGACTATCATCATTTTCGTAGGCGACAATCGAGGGTCAGATCATGTATTCGAGGCTTACATCGTGGGTCTTATGATCTTTGTATCAAGGGACTATGATGATTTGTTTGTAGGCAACGGTGCTAGGATACCTCACGCTCGAGGGACATGACCATTTGTGATTCGCAAAGGCAACGAGAGAGAATTACCCTAAGGGTGCACGTGAAAGAAGTGTGTTGATTTTATATTTTATCTTGAAAATTGGTGCTAAGTTCATTATCTTGCCATACACGCCTAGTTACTAGCAATTGATAGGGTGCGGAGTAAAATGCGGAATGTAAAGATGCGAAGAAAATCCTACGCTATTACAAGGCTTTAAGTATACATAATTTAAAATGCGGAAAATAAAGACCTAATTTTAAACTATTACATCCTATATACGCTACATTATTGCAAAAACATGAAAACGTAAAGAAACGCCTCAAGCGGATCAACTCAGAAATGAACGAGAAATCGTAATACGATGAATCGAATAAGAGAAAAATGTTAGAAAAATGCAAATTTTATATGAGAAAATTATTACATCGGAAATAATATAAATATGCTAAAATAAATTTTTGGGATTTTGGATGCAATTTGATAATTTAAAACTAATTAAATGTGATTTAAATGCAAAATTATGAATAAAATAAATATGCATGCAAATTGTATTTTTTAATTTTATAAATTAAATAAAGGTTTTATGAAAATAATGCAAAAAGAAAATTAATTTTGATGTTTTTTAATGCGTAAATAAAATATGAAAAGAATTAAAATAATGCAAAATATTAAAATATATGAAAATAGGAAAATATGAGTTTTGCAAAAGAAGAAAATATAGGTCTGCTGAGGATTCGAACTGGGACCTTGCTTTCAAACTTTGAGTTCCTTGCCTTGACTAAGAGCTAACGCTGTTCTACTATTTGAAAACCGGATCAAATAAAACAAAGACAAGTGTCGCCTCCTCGGTCTCCCTGTCAAGCTTCATCGTCCCGATTCAAATATTTGAAGCTAGCCGGCCATTGTTCGACGCTAAGGTCCCCGCAAAATCAAAAATCCAAGACACATAATATAAATGAATTCTAAAGGCATGGTTCGATTTCGGGATCATCACGAAGCAAGTAGTATAGGTCTTATAGTCCAATTTTTCCTGCTTCATGAAACCCTAAATCGATCTCAAACCCTAGCAATGGCATAACTCATCCAGCACTCAAAATGCAATTAAACCCGTCGATAGCTTGCATACTTGATTCTAAACATGAACAAACAATCAAAACAAGTTAATAATGCATGAATGATGAAAATCGATTTTTGAAAATTCAAGAACAAACCAAATCGGTTTTCACGATTCTTGATGATTTTTGAAAAGTAAAGGTTGAATCGACTGAGATGTCAAGCAATGTTGGACACCTTAAAATTGATTGAAAACGGAAGTAGGGTTACCACTTGCTTGTGCACCACGGTTTTTGAGCTTTGGAATAGGGTTTCTAGGGCAATTTTTCTCCTCTCTTGATAGGTATGCATCACACCTTTATACGGATGAATTTGGCATGGTTTTGGAAAGAATCAATCAACATTCAATGTAAATCAAAATTGATTTTGTACAAAATCAAATTTTCAAAATTTGATTAATTTCAATCCAATCTTGCCATATTGATCAATTTTCGAAAATTGCTGGCCTTTGTGAGTTACTTGAGTCTCAAGGAAAGAATAAAATCAATCTTTCAATTAATTTTGATTTTATACTTTATTTTTAAATTTAATTTGCATTTAAATGAATAAATTCCAAATTAAATAGAAAAATAAATCAAAATTCGTGGCATTGGGCTTGGATATTCCTAATTGTATGAGGAATAAGTTTGGATGAAGAAAAGCAAGCCCATTTGCAAAAGATTTGATTTTAGAAGTATCTTTTGTGCATTCCTTCAAAATTTCCAAACTTGTGAATGGTGCATCTTGCTCAATTTTTCACATTTTGAGTGTTCTTGGACTTTTGAAAGCTCTAAGAGTCCTCTAACCAACCTTTTGGTCTCATCTCAATTGAGTTACCATGCTCAATATATCTTCAAAAAAAAAGGTTGACTTTTGTTGACTTTGAAATGACCAGAATGTTTTGAGCTATACCTCAAATGAAGCATTTTTGACATTCTTGTGAGACATGAAGTTGTAGAGAATTGAATTTCCTTCAAAACAAGAGGTGGTGGAAAAATTTCTAGAAAGTATGAGAAAGTTATGATCACCAAAGTTCAATTGACTTTTCACCTAGAAACCCTAATTTAGAAAGTTGGACTTTGAGCAAATCTTGAGTTTTCTTGATGAATCATGATCAACCCTTGATCAAATGATGAATGTAACTTCAAAATGAGGATGTTGACCAAAATTATGAAGTTTGACTGTATGTTGACCACAGTTGACTTTTTGTCCATACAACGATTTTCAACCATCCGAGCAATTGTTCGAGGAAACTTGACTCTGAGGCTTGAAACTTGACATGGAGAATCTTTGAAGCATATGAGAAGGGATGAAGACCATTGGAGATGTTGGAAGTCCATCTTGAACTGAGAGATAAACCCTAGTTTGGGTTGATTGTCTAGAGAGAGTTTGTCCGAACTCTTGAGGAATCTTCGAGTATAGATGTATGAAATCTCTTGAGTGGATGGAGGGCAAATTTGGGGGTATGTGCTGCCCTGTTCAATCTTCTTGTATTGAGGGTTAGATTGACACGCTTGTCTTCGTGACCGGAGGTAGAAGATGATTGAACACCGAGTACACCAAAATTTGCACTCGCGGTTATCGGTGATGCGGAATGGGCTTGCTGCCATGTTTGAGAAGCTGGGAATGAGTCGTGACGTTAGACTTGAGATTATTGATAGGAGGATCGCTGGAAAGTGAGCCGTACGCTAGGCTCTGTAGACGTTTTTGGAAAGGAGAGGAGATGGGCTTAAGATGCCATCCGAAGGGAGTCGTGACGTTAGATTTCGGTCCACTTTTTGAATGAAGTTATTGGTTTGCATTGATTTTTAACCATATGCAGCATTCGCTAATCTGATAAGTAGTCGGAGATGGGCTAGATGCCATCCAAGGCAATCGAGTCGACGCTAGACTCAGAGGTTGTTGATAATAAGAAAGGATCAGAATAAATCTTCATGCCGATTACTCTGAGGGAGGTTGTAGTTGGAAAAATGTGGATAGCTTCCTCGTTGTGCATCGGGTGTTGATCCATTGCTGTTATCGGAGGCTAACCAGAGGCGGTCTTTCGATAGTTTTCCGTCGATTTGGGCTTAACTCGACCACGAGGGACAACCAAGGCGGCTCGATAGTTTTCCGCCGATCTGGGCTTAATCGACCAACCGTCGGAGGACAACTAAGGGCGGTTCAGATAGTTTTCCGCCGATTTGGGACTTAATCCTCGACCATCGTCGGAGGACAACCATAACGATCTTTCGTATAGTTTTCCGCCGATTCGGGCTTAATCCTCGGACCTGCTTACGCTGGGAGTGACTGCCACCTTTGGAGAAAACAAGAGAAACTTTGATAGAATATTTGTTAGTTTTATGCAAAGTATGATGCATGATGATGTATATGGACATATGCATGAATTATGACTTTATGAGAAATGTATGATGATGTTATGTATTTCAAAACATATCCATCTCAAGAAGATGCGGATGTTCTGTTTGAGGATTTCTCGACTGCTCTGGGGAAAGTAGGTGAGATCCCCCGCTTTGAAGGAGAAGAAAGATACCCGATTCCTCCGATGCACTATCTGACCAAGTCTTGGGCCTAGATATTGTTGAGGAAGGCAGAGATTTGAGGCTCTGTTGGAGATCTCATATGCATCACCGAGGAGATCTGGAGGCGATTGGGATTCTCGAAGGCTGATCTCGCGGAGAGCAATTGTAGTTGCCGGAGACCGGTTGAAGGGTCAGAATCCGCTGTAATCCCAGGTGGGGGATGAAGATGTGGTTTTCCGCACCATTCGACCAAGTTTCGTCTGATATCGCCTGGGAAAAGGAAAGGATCGAGATACCGCTGGGATAAATACTTGACTGGGTGAGGTTGAGACCGATGTAACTTTGCTTAGTTGAGTGGAATTGCTGCTCGTGATTCCTTTTGCCTGTGGGAAGTGTGTTGTGAGTGACACCTTTGATCATGCTCGCGGGGTTTTGGTGATTCGCCGTCCCACCGGAGCCCTAGTAAGTACTTTTGTGTTCACTTTTCGATGTTTGTGATTAGATTCTTATTGTCAAATGCGATAGTCATTCAAAACAAACGTTGGACTTATTGCAAATAACAACAACAGAATTGTGTAAAGAGAAAGGCCGCTTATTTGAAAGGCGATGGTTGTTGTTTGACACAAGAAAAGTAAAAAGGCGGAAACAATCTCGTTAAGTTCCCTATGCTAGTACTCATATTTCGACTATCTCATCTCCTGTTGTCAAGAGTAGATCGATCCGCCATTTGAATCTTGCATCGATAGTAGTCCCGAAGCAGTGATCCGAAGAGACATAGTCGCACGTCAAATCCCTAACTTTGCCCGATTCTCTCGGGTTTCGGGCCCATCGGGTGCCCGCCGCCAGTGTTTCGACTGGTGTACATGTTTTGTATATATCCATTCTTTTGCCCAACCTTGTTCGCCAGATGCCTTATTGTCTAGTTCGTCGACCTAGCGGGTCTCATGCATAGGTTTGACTATGTCCGCTCACTGTGGTGTGAGTTCACCATCCATGGTGCTCATAGCCCGCCAGTAATCGCCTGACTGCAAATGGTCCCTCAGGTGGGAGTTCATTTGCCCTGTCCCAGAATGATGCGCTGACTACTAGATCACCGACTAGACCGGCTTGACCTTCTTATTAAAATGCTCGATCATTCGTCGATAATGGTCCACGGCAGATGGATGTCGTTCTCATCAATCGCCATCTGGCCAGCGACGGGATCTGGTCGCCGTTAACTCGCCTGAGGACTCTCCGGGGGTATCCAACCTCGATGGGTAAGACGGCCCATACCGTACTAGAGAGAAGGAGTTGCCGCTGAGGTCCTGATCAGAAAAGCGATAGCCATGAAGAGCAATGGCACATCTCATGCCAACGCCATCGCTATTTTTCAGATATCTTCTTATGTTCTTTTACGTTTCCACCGCGCCGTCATTCTTAGGCCGAAGAAGAAGAGTTGTGATGTTTGATTTTGATCGCGCGTGAGTTCTGGGTGATTCTTATTGTTGAGATTGGAACCGTTATCCGTGATAATCCTTTCAGAGCAACATATCGACGATAAGATTATGTTTGATGAATCGAGCCACAACATTTTGGTAACAGATGCATACGAGGTCGCCTACCACTTCGTGAAGTAATCGATTGCCACAAAGATGAACCGATGTCCGCTGAGCAAGGCTTGATTTCATTGCAATATCCCCACATTGCAAAAGGCCAAGGAGGTTAAACGTCGAGGTACCGTATGTGCACTTTGTCGGCATAACCGCACTTATGACAAAGAGTAGGCGTGACAATCGCCTTCCATGGTGGATCAATAGAACTCTGCTTCCATATGTGTGTCCATCGGCTGGCCAAATGTCGTAACTTCCATGATACTTCATTGACAGTCGTCGACCACGCGAGTCAGTCGCCAGCGTTGTATAAGATGTCGTTGTCGAGGAATTTGGATGCAAATCTTCATGAACTTCCTATCAGATGCGCCCCTCACCAGTCTCAAGATACCCATCATAGTACCAGGTTTTCTTCCGTATCAAGCTCACAACAATACCGGTTGTCAAACTTCTCAATGATGATCTGTGCCCGTTGTCCCATCCGATTTGAACATAGACTAGTTATAGCGTCCGCCAACCGATTCTCTTCTCGTGGAATGTGATCAAAAGTAATTTCTTCGCTAGGGATCAAGCCAGAAATGCTTCCGATATGGAATGAGATTGATGCTTCAGATCCCACCGCCTTATCCCGCATCACTAAAGCCGAGTTCCATACACTTGCAAGAACTTGATTCTGAAGTCAATAGCGCTTTTGATGATGCACGCCATATTCGCCATGTTGTTGGTGCAATCGAAACACAATCGGGCGTGAGGTGTCCGTCAGGGATGTAATGATGGCAATGCAACTGCTGCGCGTTGAGGCTCCATCAAAGACCATGGTCCATCGGGATCCTTAGTCCGTCCTTGCTCGCCCGGTTCTTCACAGTAATTGTAAAACATCTTCGTCTGAAATTGAATCGCATAGATAGTCATTACGGCTTGATGAGCCAAATGATCGGCTACTACACTTCCTTTGATCGCTTTCGAGAAGTGTACCGATGTCATATTCGTCAAGATCATTTGCCATCTTGTTATTCTTCCCGAGAGAGTGGTTTCTCAAATATATTTGATCGGATCCATCTTGAAATCAACAGATGAAATGGTCATATACCGTTTAATCGAAAGCACCCAGCAAAGCGTTGCGTTTTCTCAAGCTTTGAGTATCTTGTTTCACGTCGGTAAACTTTTGCTAAGGTAGTATATTGCATGCTCTTTTCGACTGACCGCCATGCCCTTCTCAACACACACCCCATTGAATTCTAACACCGCCGTACATGATAAGAGGTCTTCCTTTGGCGTGCATCGATAGGAGGACGTGGCTCCTTGATTTTGTCAAAAGCGATCGGCAATCGCCATTCCATTCCACTACTTGATCTCTTTAATAACCTCAAGATTGGCTCACAAGTAGCAGCAGTGTGCAATGAATCGGCAACGTAGTTCAATCGGCCCAAGAAACCTCTGATTTTGCGAGTCATCTCTTGAATAGCTTTAACCTGGCGGGTCAACCTCAATTTTATTATCGACAACAAACCCTAAGAGCTGGACCGACTCCAAAGGTGGCACTTGTTGGGATCAGCCTCAACTGCATTTTTCAATCATTAAATAGTTTCAAATGATCAAGATGTTCCTCTTCACCTGATCGAGCTATATGTCGTCGACGTAGACCTCTCATCTCGTGATGAATCATGTCATGAAATAATGTCACCATAGCACGCGATAAGTGGCCGCTCTTAGGCGAACGGCATAACCTTGTAAATGAAAGTGCCCCATCGGTAACAAAAGTAGTCTTCCATGTCTTCAGAGCCATTTTGATCCGATTGTAACCGGAGAAACCATCCATGAAGGAAAACCTTATGCGAGCGGTGTTGTCAACCGTAACATCAATATGTGGAAAATCATCTTCGACTTGCTTTTACTCGCATCTCTCATCCACACACAGTACCATCCTTCTGTGGCATGCACCACATTTGCAACCCATCGTGGATAAGAAGTAGCGCTAAGAAAACCGCTGAACGCGCTTCATAATCTCGCTTTGATTTCTCCGAGACTCAAGATGCGATTAACCTTCGCTTTCATCGGAGAAAACCTTTGTCGGGCATCGGTGCATCACAATATCAATGTTCAACTGCATGTCTTCAGATGACCAAGAAAAACTCAATAACTCGTAGCATCGAACCAACCTTCATCTTTAAGACCCGCCTATCATGCTCTTTTCTGCTCAAACAACGTCAACCACAACCAATCGCGCTTCGTGGTGGTCAGATAACCGTTTTTCAGGTACCGGCAGTTCTCCCGCACTTCACAATCTTCCTCACTTTCGCTCGGCTTGCAGATCGGATTATCGAAGTCATATTTAGCACTAGCATAGCCAGCGAGATTCGAGTGCCCGCAGTAGTATCACGTGTGTAAGAAACACAGCTTGGTGATAGTAAAGAAAGAAAACAAACATTGAATGCAAGTCCAACGAATTTATTGAATGAAAACACGCAAACAATGATAATAACCTCGTGAACGAGCCATGATGCCCGGCAAGCACTAGGCTTTCAAAGTTTATTGTTCAAAACAAAGAAATTTGCAAAACAAAGAGCAATTCTGGCTAAAGGAGATTGGTATGACGCCGCCTTCCAATGTCGAGCCCATGATCCGAGTTGAAGATCCACTTGCTGGATGTCGGAAGTCGTGTCGTTCTTTCATAGCATGGATTCCACTTTTTTACCGATGCAAGTGTTGTCACGATCGTCAGCGTATTATCTTCGACCTTTGATGGTGTTTAAACCAGCCTTGTCTGACTTGAAAGAAAGATCGTGAGCCGACCCCAAATAGCTACCTTCTTCAACTGCAGCCGAGCCGCCTTCTGAGGCCATCCTAGGCGTGAGTTTAGCAACTTGTCAGAGGACAGAGTCAGCATGACCGGTATTTCAAAAGCTTGATAGGAGTCTCAAAGAATTCACCTTCCATCTCGGAATGATCAGATGATCGACTATATATTCTTTCACGCACACCGTAACAACTCTCCTTTCAATGGTATTTCAGCCGGGATGTGGAGGTACTGTCTGCCCCATGTATCCAAGGCGCCCAGAAAGAGAAAGTCGACGAATGTCCATGACAAAGAATGTGGAGTCGAAAGTCCGGAACCGACTTTGACAGCGAGTGAGCTCTGGTATCGCCGCTAGGAACCATCAAAAGCTCTCACAATAATGTCGGGTCTCGAATCAACCCTTCGACATCGAGTCGAAAAGCAGTTTCGTAAGATATTCTTAGCGTAACCGTATCCACCAAAACATGATAGTGTAGTGCCCTTGCATTCACAGTGCAAGTTTTGTTGTGTTTCTTTCCCGGGAGTCAAATCAAAGATCGAGAAGCCTGTCGTTGCGCCGCGCCAGGTTAGCAAACTGGCCAAACCAAACTGGTAGTAGCTTACAGGCACATTTCTTCAAAATTCAATATAAGGCAAGATGAGCCTCGTAGCACAAGAGCAGAGCGAGTATGGAGATCTTGGACTGAGTTTATCCTAACGTTCCACAACATCAGAAGTCACTCTTCTTGATAATCTTCAACTTCCTTTGTTTGAGGTGTCTTCTAACTTCCCTTGGTACCTGGTTGAGCATGACGAGTCACCGGTTCTCTCTAGCTTGGGAATGGATTAATAGTGGAATGCGTAGCGTGTGGTGCTTTGGAGGAGAGATATTCGAGAGAATAACCTTCCGCCGTCACCTTACTAGATTCGGTGATATCAATGTCAGAATGGTAGCTTCAGTAAGATCTTCAATGGTCGAGGGTCTTGCTTGGACGCCATGATAGTAACGCCACCCATAGTTCCTGATAGTTTGTCGGAATACGGAATCGATCCGGGAGAAGTATTAATGAGAGGTGCACTCCAGGCACAACCAGCAGAGAAACTTATGGTGTTAACATCAAGATAGTCTTTGGGAATGTCACTTCATCCGGTCGCTTAACATCTTCAATAGGTTCAGCTCTCGTGATAGTGTACTTCACCATGTAATCATATTTCCACCTGCCCCAGTTCCACAGATGGTACATTCGCTTGCATTGTCAATCTTCAACTTAGACATTTCTTCACGCTTCGTGTGGTTTCAAATAGTATCTCACGGTTATCCATCATGCATCGACGCTCCTCTGAACCATCGCGCAGCACCAACCACCGGGCATCCTGGTTGACATCGGCTCATAACAAATTTTCACCAATACAGAGGAATGGTCTATGTTGAAAACATAAGTATCGTCAACAAGATTGAACTCTTTGTCATGACATAGGCGCTGTTGATCATATCTCGAGTCTCAACAGAGGATCAAACTCAATCTTCTTAGCTTCAATCATATCTTGAATCTTGTTTCGGAGCCCAATCATCTATGTCCCTGGCTAATGGTGGCACACTTAGCATTAGGATTGTACCGAGAGGAGGTGTTGACATCGAGGAGGATCCGGCTGCTTTCAACATGTGTTGCAAGGCTATGACAATGGCATGTTGATCTTCAGAACCGTCCTCGCGCCGCTCAGGTTGCTGCCAACCACCGAGGCCACAGGATTGAGATCACAATGCCCCACGCACAGCGACGCGGTCGGTCTTGGCTCGGCCTCCGACCACACAACATTAGCTCTTTTCTTAGCACCAAAAGATCTGCAGATTTGAAGATGTCTCACCAATCTTTCCACCTGATACCAATACCGTCAGCTTCATGAATCGTACCGAAGAGTTCCGATCGATGATTGAAAATGGGCTCCCAACAACTTAACCAACTCCTATTGACGGGGTGGCCAACCGCCTGCTAGATCTCCATTTCGAGCATACTCCGAACTTTCATCACGACCCATATACATGCTTTGTAGTTGCATGCGAAATCATTCAAAGATTGTACTCGTATCGTATGTAGAAAGCATTAGCTAAGTCACCAAGCATGGATACGGTCTCCAGTGATAGTACCATTCCAACCGAGTTCCGGACAAACTCTCTTGAAAATAGTGCATCATCATCTCGCCAGGGATTGATCTTCGACATAGGATTTCAAACGTGCTTAGGGCAAGACACATCAAAGTTGGAACTTTGAACTTGGGAGGAATCACAACACCGGGATTTAGACTCAAATCATCAAAATTCAGCCCGGACATCTCTTTTTCCATACAGCATAGCCTTCTTCAAGTTTTGTACTTGTCATCCTCATCGAGTATTGGCCATCATCATAGTTCTTCTCAAGCTGGCCCCGCCTCACCATTACCCTTGTTACTTTGTTCGTTCTCACTTCCTTCCGAGAGCTCTATCCGACGACCTCTTAGGGACCATCAGATGTCGCCTACCATGCCGAGGGAGACCAACAACCTTCTTCTTTCGTTGATGAGCTTCGTATCTTCTTCCTTGGACCAAGCTGGTGAACATCACGAACCGAGCACCGAGCTGGAGATCCCGACAGATCGTCATCGCTAAAATAATAGCGAGCAAATGAGAAAACCAATCAATGTACCGTGATGCAATGTTATGCTATGACATGCAATGTTTATGCGAATGCAATGCAATGTTTTCAAGGACCTTAGAGATTTAAATTTGTTAAACAAGAACAAACATTTATTAGTACTCTTCTTATTATTCTTTTTCTTTTAAGTACAAGAGATAGTTCCAAAAAAAAGAAAATCCTAAAGCTCTAAGTCTCCCATGGGCGCTTCCTTCTGCCGATGGCGCTGATGTTTCGCCTCGTGAAGTAGCTTGTCAATTCTAGCACTTTCTTCTCACTTGCATAAGAATCGAAGCTTCAAAGGTATCCTCTCTTCAAGTCGAATCCAGATCTCTTCAAGTCTCAAAATCGTGAGGCATGTCGATAGAGAACGGTATAACGTCATCGCACTATCAAAGTTCCATACCGTCGGTAGAACAGTGAATGGCATCATGAGGTTTCGAGCTGAGCTCGCATCCATTTGAGGTAAGGTTCCAGGAATGGAGTTCTGTCCCAAAGTCTTGGTCGCCTTCTTTACCATGCCCCGCCGCGTATGAATCTTCGCCGTGCACCGGAGATCGGTGAGTCGAACACAATATCTTGAGAAGCATAGCACACGGACCATCTTCGCAAAACCAAACCGACGTAGAGCTGGGAGAGGTTGGCACCTCCCTTATACCAAGTAGTGGTACATTAGGGAATTCTCCATAACACAATGAAGGTGAAGTCCTTTGAGAGAAAGATCCAACGGATATCGAATGAGAGAGTGACATTAACCTTTGAGACCATCTCAACCTTTGTTCATTCTTCAAACCGATGGAGGAAAGTGCGAATAAACCACGGAAAGTAACGTAGTACAACACATGAGAGCCTTGTCTCTAGTAGTAATGGTGTGGAGAGAATGTAGGATATCCCTGCAAGCAGGGCACAGATTACGGGTAAGAAAACACTTGATGGCGCTAACATCTATGAATTGATCCGAGTTAGGGAATAGAACCAAACCATAGATTAGCAAGGCCACTGTCTCGAATGCATGGAAACTCATAACTTTGAGGAATTCTCGCTTTCTTAATCAGAACTTGGAAAGTAAACCCTTAACTCCACTTCTAGTTTCCCATTGGCTTCAATGTCCGAAAGCTTAAGATGTAAGGTGATGCAATGTCTTCGCATTCAGGAACCTTCTAGACCTATGGCATTTGGTCAAGAATAGGTATCCCAAGTAGCTTAGAGAACTCTTCCGTAGGAACCAACTCGATAATGGGAATGTAAAGCAATGGTGTTTTGATCAAAGAATCGAATAGGACATGCATCATATCTTCTTCAAAACCGAGATAACCAATCAAGTAGATAACCATGTCTTTGATGAACCCATGGTCGGAATTTCAAACCAATTTCGAAATGAGAAGGTATACCCATGAAGTTGATTCTGGATAGTCTTTCTAGAAGCCATAATACCCTACAAAATAGAGCAAAAATAAACCCTAGGTCCTTGAAATAGTTTGAAATGATATGCGATGCAAATGATGTCATGATGTTTAGCACACACAAACAATTCACACAATGAGCCTAGGGTTAAGGCTGTATGAGGTATAGGTGATTACCCCACCAAAAGTTTGAGTTGGTTCATCCTGTCCCATAATAGTAACCGGGTTCTAGGAATCTCACATCGTTGATCTTTCTCGTAGGCGCTATTTCAATACGACTACCAAGTGGTCGAATCGAAAATGTCCCAAAGTCCGATCTCAATGAGCGTGAGCATCGAGTATCAACCAACCTCGGTTCACACCAAAGCCGCCATCTCACTACCTTCTAATGGCCAAGATGGGTCAATTAAGGTTCTAAAAGTTTAGTTAGCGCTTGATGACACCACGCAGGCCAAATACTATCTTCAACTGGGAATGAAGAGTATCGAGACAACCAAAGTGTCACTAACGAGCCATCATGTTGACCGCTTAGTTATAATGTCTAGCGTCATGATTTATTGCTACTACCTAAAAGGAAACCCAGATCCGTGTAGGATCCCCAACAATATAATACCCAAGCAACCTTTAAAGATAAAGCAAGCAAGTCAAATGAAGCGAAGGTTATCTAGAAACCTAAGGCAATTCTCTTTAGGACTTGTCTCAAGAATAGTTCAGAACACGGTGAACTCGACTTTTTAGTGATTTTGTATCGCAAATGCGGATAGCAAGAGTCCACCGACTTTATTTTTATCCATTAAGGGAAGGTAAAAGACAGAAAAGACCTTCGCTTAGATTCTGTCGAGAATGGTTATGAAAAGGAAGGTATTAGCACCTTTCCATCCGCAGCTTATTCTACTGGCTCTTAGTTGCTCTAGATCACTTTTTAAAATTGCTTTTCGTGTGTGTTTGACAAAAATGTTTTGAAAAGGCATTTCGCTTTGACTTTGTAATGACTCATGTAGGAGTGTATACAAAGTGTTCGGAAATGTTTCGCTTTTGAAAAGAGTTTAACTTTGAAAAGAGGTGTGAATAGCATTTGGTTTAGAGCAAGTAACTAAAAGACTTATTACCCACTTTAATTGGTCATTTTCGCATTATTCCTTTAGAATAGCTTAGCCATACCATTAGTTGGTAGGTAGCTCCATTCATTGGATGCGATCGACATTCGAGGGACATCGGATGGTCATAGAAGGCACTGTAGGAAGTATCCTAGCACATTCGAAGGACTATCATTTTTCGAGGCGACAATCGAGGGTCAAGATCATGTATTCGAGGTGACATCGGGTCTTATGATCTTTGTATCGAAGGGACTATGATGATTTGTTTGTAGGCAACGGTGCTAGGATACCCCACGCTCGAGGACATGACCATTTGTGATTCGCAAAGGCAACGAGAGAGAATTCTAAGGGTGCAGTGAAAGAAGTGTTAATATATTTTATCTTGAAAATTGGTGGCTAAGTTCATTATTATCTTGCCATACACGCCTAGTTACTAGCAATTGATAGGTGCGGAAAGTAAAATGCGGAATGTAAAGATGGAAAGGTAAAATCCACGCTATTACAAGGCTTTGGGAGCGTATATAATTTAAAATGCGAAAATAAAGACCTAATTTTAAACTATTACATCCCATATACAGTTACATTATTGAAAAAAACATGAAAAGTAAAGAAACGTCTGAAGCGGATCAACCTGTAAATGAACGAAATCGAAAATACGAGATGAATCGAATAAGAGAAAAATGTTAGAAAAATGCAAATTTTATATGAGAAAATTATTACATGTGGAAATAATATAAATATGCTAAAATAAATTTTTGGGATTTTGATGCAATTTGATAATTTAAAACTAATTAAATGTGATTTAAATGCAAAATTATGAATAAAATAAATATGCATGCAAATTGTATTTTTAATTTTATAAATTAAATAAAGGTTTTATGAAAATAATGCAAAAAGAAAATTAATTTTGATGTTTTTTAATGCGAAATAAAATATGAAAAGAATTAAAAATAATGCAAAATATTAAAATATATGAAAATAGGAAAATATGAGTTTTGTAAAGAAGAAAAATATAGGTCTTGCCAGATTCGAACTGGGACCTTGCTTCAAACTTTGAGTTCCCTTTGCCTTGACCAACCGAGCTAACGCGTCTCTACCGTTTGAAAACCGGATCAAGTAAAACAAAGACAAGTGTCGCCTGGTTCTCGTCACAAGCCAAGCTTCATCGTCCCCGATTCAAATATTTGAAGCTAGGCCGGCCATTGTTCGACGCTAAGGTCCCCGCAAAATCAAAAATCCAGCACACATAATATAAATGAATTTAAAGGCATGGTTCGATCCTGGGATCATCACGAACGCCATAGTATAGGTCTTATAGTCCAATTTTTCCTTTCATGAAACCCTAAATCGATCTCGAAACCCTAGCAATGGCATAACTCGATCCAGGCACTCAAATGCAATTAAACCGCCCGATAGCTTGCATACTTGATTCTAAACATGAACAAACAATCAAAACAAGTTAATAATGCATGAATGATGAAAATCGATTTTTGAAAATTCAAGAACAAACCAAATTCGGTTTTCACGATTCTTGATGATTTTGGCAAAGTAAAGGTCTAATCGACTGAGACATGTCACAATGTGTTGGACACCTTAAAATTGATTGAAAACGGCTGAAGTAGGGTTACCACTTGCTTGTGCACCACGGTTTTTGAGCTTTGGAATAGGGTTTCTAGGGCAATTTTTCTGTTCTCTCTTGATAGGTATGCATCACACCTTATACCGGATGAATTTGGCATGGTTTTTGGAAAGAATCAATCAACATTCAATGTAAATCAAAATTGATTTTTGTACAAAATCAAATTTTCAAAATTTGATTAATTTCAATCCAATCTTGCCATATTGATCAATTTTCGAAATTGCTGGCCTTTGTGAGTTTTGAGTCTCAAGGAAAGAATAAAATCAATCTTTCAATTAATTTTGATTTTATACTTTATTTTTAAATTTAATTTGCATTTAAATGAATAAATTCCAAATTAAATAGAAATAAATCAAAATTGTGGCATTGGGCTTGAATATCCTAATTGTATGAGGAATAAGTTTGGATGAAGAAAAGCAAGCCCATTTGCAAAAGATTTGATTAGAATATCTCTTTGTGCATTCTTCAAAATTGCCAAACTTGTGAATGGTGCATCTTGCTCAATGTTTCACATTTTGAGTGTTCTTGGACTTTTGAAAGCTCTAAGAGTCCTCTAACCAACCTTTTTGGTCTCATCTCAATTGAGTTACCATGCTCAATATATCTTCAAAAAAAGGTTGACTTTGTTGACTTTGAAAATGACCCAGATGTTTTGAGCTATACCTCTCAAATGAAGCATTTTTGGATATTCTTGTGAGACATGAAGTTGTAGAATTGAATTTTCAAAACAAGAGGTGGTGGAAAAATTTCGAAAGTATGAGAAAGTTATGATCACTAAAGTTAATTGATTTTCACCTAGAAACCCTAATTTAGAAAGTTAGACTTTGAGCAAATCTTGAGTTTTCTTGATGAATCATGATCAACCCTTGATCAAATGATGAATGTAACTTCAAAATGAGGATGTTGACCAAAATTATGAAGTTTGATCAGTATGTTGACCACAACACTTTTTGTCCAATACGATTAATTTTCAACCATCCGAGCAATTGTCTGAGGAAACTGACTGTGAGGCTTGAAACTTGACATGAGAATCTTTGAAGCATATGAGAAGGCATGAAGACCATTGGAGATGTTGGAAGTCCATCTTGAACTCAGAGATACCAAACCCTAGTTTGGGTTGATTGTCTAGGAGAGAGTTTGTCCGATCAACTCTTGAGGAATCTTGATAGATGTATGAAACTTTGAGGGATGAGGGCAAATTTTGGGGTATGACACCGGGAGAAACCTAAAGAGAGAATTACTTAGATTTCTAGATCACCTTTTATTGCTTTTGTTTGACTTGAGTTTTATCTTTAAGGGTTGCTTGGGTATTATATTTGTGGGGATCCTACACCCATCCGGTTTCCTTTAGGTAAGTAGCAATAAATCGTCGCGATTGCTAGACATATCAAACGGTCAACATGATGGCTACGTTAGCGTGACACTTTGATGTCCCGATACTCTTCATTCCCAAGTTGAGGATAGTATTTGGCTTCTTGGTGTCATCAAGCGCTAACTAAACTTTTAGAACCTTAATTGACCCATCTTGGCCATTAAGGTAGAGATGGCCGCTTTGGTGCACTAAGGTTGGTTGATACTGATGCTACGCCTATCGAGATTAGACTTTGGGATATTTTCGATCGACCACTTGGTAGTCGATTGAAATAAACGCCTACGAGAAAGATCAATGATGTGAGATTCCTAGAACCTTGCTACTATTATAGGACAGATGAACCAACTCAAACTTTTGGTGGGTAATCACCTATACCTCTTGCAAGCCTTAAACCTAGGCTCATTGTGTGAATTGTTTCAGTGTGCCAAACATGACATCATGACATCATTTGCATTGCATATCATTTCTAACTATTTCAAGGACCTAGGGATTTATCTTTGCCTGCTTTGTAGGGATTATGGCTTCTAGAAAGACTATCCGAATCAACTTTATGGGTATACCTTCCAACTCAAAGAATTGGTTTTAAATTCCCACCATGCTCAATTCATCAAAAGACATGGTTATCTACTTGATTTGGTTACCTCCGTTTTGAAGAAGATATGATGCATGTCCTATTCAGTTCTTCGATCCAAACACCATTGCTTTACATTCCCAGATTATCATTGGTTCCTACTTTGGAAGAGTTCTCTGCTACTGGGATACCTATTCTGACCAAATGCCATTCACCGGTCTAGAAAAGTTCCTGGTATCAAGACATCGTGATCCGCCTTACATCTTAAGCCCGACATTAGCCAATTGGGAAACCGTATGGAGTTAAGGGTTTACTTTCCAAGTTCCTAATTAAGAAAGCCCGAGAATTCCTCAAAGTTATGAGTTTCCATGCATTTGAAGACATTGTGGCCTTGCTAATCTATGGTTTGGTTCTATTTCCTAACTCGGATCAATTCATAGATGTCCATCAAGTTGTTCCACCCGCAATCCAAGGCCTACTTTACTTGGAGACATCTACATTCTTCCACACTGCATTTCACTAAGAGACAAGGAACTCTCATGTGTTGTATACCGCTACTTTCGGTGGTTTATTTCGCACCTTCCTCCATCAGCTTTGAAGAACGAAAAGGTTGAGATGGTCTCAAAGATTAATGTCACTCTCATTCGATATCCGTTGAGTCTTTTCTCTCAAAAGGACTTCACATTCATTGAGCGTTGGAGAATTCCTAATGTACCACTACTTGGTATAAGGAGGTATTACTTACAACCCTTCTCTAGCTTTACGCCGGTTTGGTTTTGCTCAAGAGATGGTCCACATGATATGCTTCTCCAAGATATTGTGTTCGACTACAATCACGATCTCCGCATTACCGATTAAGGTTCATACACGCTTGGGGCATGGTAAAGAAGATCGATACCAAGACTTTGGGGCACCAAACTCCATTCCTTGGGAACCTTACTCAAATGGGTGAGCTCGAGCTCAAAACTCATGATGCCATTCACTGCTTTACCAAGAATTATGGAACCTGCTATAGGTGACGTAATTCCTACCGTTTCTCCATCCCGACATGCCTACGATTTTGAAGACTTGAAGAGATCCCTGATTCAACTTAAAGAAGAGAGGGATACTTTGAAGCTCAAGTTATGCAAGCGAGAAGAAAGTGTTAGAGTTGACCAAGCTACTTCAGGAGCGAAACATCAACGCCACATCGGCACCAAGAGGAAGCGCCATGGGAGACTTAGAGCTTTAGGATTTATATGTTTTCTTTATTGTTTGAACTATCTTTTGTACTTAAAAAAGAATAATAAAAAGAGTACTAATAAATGTTTGTTCATTGCTTGTTTAACAAATTTAAATCTCTAAGGTCCTTGAAAACATTGCATTGCATTCGTGATAAACATCGCATATCATAGCATAACATTGCATCATGTGTACATTGAAGATTGGTTTTCCTTCTCGCTATTTATTTTAGCGTAAATGGCTCTTGAACAAATCACAAAGATCTTCAAGCTCGAATGCCTGGGCCAGCAGATGTTCACCGCTTGGTCCAAGGCCAAGAAGATTTGAAGAAGCTCATCAAAAGAAGAAGGTTTTGGTCTTCTCAACACGGGCGTACGCTACAAAGGTGGTCCTAGAGTGGTTAGTGAATTGAGCTCTCAAGGAAGTGTCAAGAGATGAGCAGTAACAAGGGTGATGGTAGTAACAAGATACCGAAAAAACTATGATGATGGCCAATACTCTGATGAAGATGACAAGTACAAGCAACTTGAAGACCGTCTAATGTCTGTGGAAAATCGAAGATGTCCGGCTGAATTTTGATGATCCGAGTCTTGTCCGGTGTTGTGATTCCTCCAAGTTCAAAGTTCCAACTTTTGCTAAGTATGATGGCATGTCTTGTCCTAAGCGCATTTGAAGTCCTATGTCCGTAAGATCAATCCCCACATCGATGATGTAGTTGTGGATGCACTATTTTCAAGAGAGTTTGTCCGAACCCGCTGGAATGGTACATCACCTAGAGAATGACCGTATCCGCACTGGAGTGACTTAGCGATGCTTTCTACAAGCAAGATGAGTACAATGTCGAATTGACACCCACTGCATGCAACTACAAAGCATGTCTATGGGTCGTGATGAGAAGTTCAAGGAGTATGCTCGTAAATGGAGAGATCTAGCAGCAGAGTTCAACCACCCTTGTCCAATAGGGAGTTGGTTGATATGTTTATGGGAACACCGACAGCCCATTCTTCAATCATCCGATTGAAACTTCACCGGATTCACCGAGTCGATTGACAAATGAGACAGTCGTATCAAGAGTGGAAAGATTCAGAGATCATCTTCAAATGTCGCAAGAGATCTTTGGTGGTAAGAAAGAAGCTAATGCAGGTATGGTCGTAAAAGCCGAGCCAAGACCGACCGCGCCAACTGTGGGGGCAGTTGTGATCTCCAATCCTACATCAAGACAACCTCGCCGAGACAAGCAGAACTGTAACGCGCCACGAAGACAAGCACGAAGATCAACATGCCATTGTCGCAAGCCCAACACATGTTGAAAGCAGAACGACACTGAGGGATCCTCCTCTAATGTCAACACTTCCTCTCCGAGATACAATCCTAATGCTAAGTGTGCTTACCATTCCAATAGCCTGTGACATAGTAATCGATGATTGTTGGGCTCAAGAACAAGATTCAAGATATGATTGAAGCTAAGCAGATTGAGTTCGATCCTCCGCTGAGACCGAATGTGATCAACGCCTATGCCTAACCATGACAAGAGTTCCAATGCTGTTGGCGATTATACTTATGTTTTCAACATAGATGACTTGACCATTCCTCCGATGACCGTTAAGAAGAATTTGTCAGCAAGCCGTGTCAATCCAGATGCCCAGAGAATTGTCTGGTGCCCATCCACCTGATGGTTGTGCTTGGTTGAGAAGACGTGTTCAGTGCATGATGGATAACCGTGAGATACTATTTCTCGAAACCAATTGCATGTAAGTTGTGTGAAGAAATGTCTAAGTTGAAGATTGACAATGCAATGAAACTGCACCATCCGTGGGATACCTTGGGGCAGCCAAGTGGAAAGTATGATTACATGGTGAAGTACACCGTTCTCGAGAGCTACAAGATTCCTATTGAAGATGTTAAGGCGACCGGATGGGGTGACGATTTCTTAAGACTATGCTGATAACAATAATAAGGATTTCCTCCGCCGATCCTCGTGCTCAGTGGCACCCTCATCATTACTTCTCCAGACCGCCCATTCCTCCTCGACAAGGCTATCCCTGAATTATGGATCGATGTTTACTATCATGGCGTCAAGCAAGACCCTCCGACCATTGAAGATCTTACAATGAAGCTACCATTCCGACATTGACAACATCACGGATCAAGTAAGGTGACCGTAACCGAAGAGTTTTCTCTCCGTAAATCTCCTCCAAAAGACACTCAGACTCCACTGCATTCCAGCTATTCAATCCATTCCCCAGCTAGAGGAAAGAACCAATGACTCATCGTCAAAGGAAGTACCAAAGGAAGTTATCAAGACACCTCCAAACAAGAAATGGAGGAAATTTCAAGATTATCAAGAAGAGTGACTACAATGTTGTGGAATGTTGGGACAGACTGGCCCAAGATCTCCATGCTTGCTCGCTTCTGTGCTCGAGGCTCATGCTAATGCCTTGGTGAAGTTTCAAGAAGAATGCTCACGGTCGCAAGACACTACTAACCGACCAATTTGAAGTTTGTATTGCTATTCGGCCAACAACAAATAGGCTTCTCCGATGTCGATTTGACTCACGGAAAGAACACAACAAAGCCTTGCACATCTCTGTTGAATGCAAGGCACTACATTGTCTCATGTTTTGGTGGATACCGGTTCGCTTGAATATCTCTTCAAGATCGCTTTTGATCGACTTGATGTTGAAGGGTTGGTCCGAGACCCAGACATTATTGTGAGAGCTTTGATGGTTCTAAGCGAACAGACTTGAGAGCTCATTCTGCCATAAAGTCGGGTCTCCGACTTTGATTCCACTTTCTTTTGTCATGGACATCCGTCCCGCTTACTCTTGCCTACTTGACGCCCTTGATACATGGGGCATCATACTCTACCTTACATCGAAGTGAAATACTTGAAAGGAAGGTTGTTACGAGTGGTGAAGAAGAGTATGGTCACCATCATACCATTCCGATACCGAGATGGAAGGTGAATTCTTTCGAGACCTCGCCAAGCTTTTGAAACAATCCCCGTAGTCATGCCTGCTGACTCTCCTCACTGAAAGACACAAGTCCGCTTAGGATGGCCTCACCGAAGATGCTCAAGCCACATTGAAGAAGGAGGTAGTATTTTGGGACAACCGATCTTCCTTTCAATTTGACAAGACGGTTTAGGCTTCACCATCAAGGTCAAGATGATACGCCGACGAGCGGCCGCCAACTTCCTTTCCACATACCAGAGTGGAATCCATGCTAGAAGACCACGACAACGACTTCGACATCGCAAGTGGATCTTCCCAACTCTAGATCATGGGCTCAAAGAATTGAAGACTCAAGACGCTATACCAATCTCCTTTAGCCAGAGTAATTGCTCTTGTTTTGTTTTGCTTTTCAGATTTTTATGTTTTGAACAATAAACTCTAAAGCCTAGTGCCTTGCCCGGGCATCATGGCTCGCTTATAGGGTTATTATCCGTCGTTTGTATTTTCATTCAATAAATTCGTTGGACTTTTGCATTCAATTGTTTGTTTTTTACTTTATCACCCTTCAAAAGCTATGTGTTTTTACACACCCACGTGATACATCAGAATCACTCCGAATCTCGTTAATAACAAAAATATGCTATTGCTAAATATGACTTCGATAATCCGATCTACAAGTCAAGACGAAAGTGAGGAAGATTGTGAAGTGCCAGAGAACTTGCGATCGCATAAAGAAGAAGAGCGAGTTATATGTACCCACACGAAGAGCAAGTTGAGGTTGTGAATTTGGGTACCTACGAAGATGTAAAAGAGATCAAGATAGGAGCGGGTCTTGAGAACAAGGTTAAAGAAAGATTGGTTCAGATGCTACGAGACTATATTGAGGTTTTTGCTTGGTCATAATGAAGACATGCCGGTTTAGACATTGATATTGTGGTACACCGATTGCCAAAAAAGAAGGTTTTCTCCCGTGAAATGAAGGTCTGTCGATGCGCCCCGAGATGTCGAGAAAATCAAAGTCGGTTATGAAGCAATTCAACGCCGGTTTCTTAGCTGTTACTTCATCCACAGGTTGTAAACGTGGTACCCGTATTTCAAGAAGGATGGTAAAGTACGAATGTGTGGATTACGTGAGATCCGAACAAAGCAAGTCCGAAAGACGATTTTCCACTTCCTCATATTGATGTTCCGTTGACAACACCATAAGGTTTTTCCTTCATGGATGGTTTCTCCTACAATCAAATCAAAATGGCTCCAAGACATGGAGAAGACTACTGTTACACAGCGGGGCACTTTCTCGCTACAAGGTTGGCGCCGCCGATCAAGAACGCGGCGCCACTTATCGCATATGGTGACATTATTTCATGACATGATTCATCACGAGAGGTCTACGCCGATTTACATGATAGCTCGATCACGATCAAGAAGAACATCTTGATCATTTGCGTAAACTGCTTTGACAGTTGAAGAAGTACTGAGACTTAATCCTAACAAGTGCACCTTGGAGTCGATCCGAAAACTCCTAGGTTTGTTGTCATGGTAAAGGTATTAGTTGACCCGCCAAGGTTAAAGCTATTCAAGAGATGCCAGCACTCCCCGCACGAGAAGGAAGTCGAGTTTCTTGGGTCGAATAACTTGCCATGTATCATTGCACATCTAACGCTACTTGTGAGCCAATCTTTAAGTTACTAAAGAAAGATCAAGTAGTGGAATGGAACGACGATTGCCGATCGCTTTTGACAAAATCAAGGAGTACCCTGTAATCCTCCTATCCCGATGCCGCCCACCAAGGAAGACCTCTTATCATGTACTTGACAAGTTAGAGAACTCAATGGGTGTGTTGGGGCAACATGACGAGTCTGGTCGAAAAGAGCATGCAATATACTACCTTAGCAAAAGTTTACCGATCGTGAAACAAGATACTCACAACCGAGAAAACTTGCAACGCTTGGTTTGCTGTCACGACTAAGACAAGATATGTTGACTCACACTACCTTGTTGATTTCAAGATGGATCCGATACATATTTGAGAAACCATTTCTCCGTAAGAATAGCAAGATGGCAATGATCTTGACCGAATATGACATCCAAGACACTTTTTAAAGCGATCAAAGGAAGTGTAGTGATCATTTGGCTCATCGTCGAGATGACTATCACCTATGCAGCTCAATTTCCGCATTAAGATGTTTTACTAGTTACGATTGTGAAGAACCAGCCCGACGGGACCCGAACAAGGATCCCGATGGACCATGGTCTTTGATGGAGCCTCAAACGCACTTGGCAATGGCATTGGCGCCATCATTACATCCCTCAAAGCGACATACGCCTTCACCGCCAGATGTTTCAGCTTGCACTAACAACATACGAATACGGGCGCAGATCATGGGTATCAAAGTCGCTATTGACTTAAGAATCAAGTTCTGCAAGTGTATGGAGACTCACTTTGGTGATCACCGATTATGGGCGAGTGGATACGAAACATCCGAATCTATTCAGATCGAGAGCATGTTTTGAGTTTGATCCCCTTCAAGAGATTACTTTCAATCACATTCCACGAGAAGAGAATCGCTAAGGCACGCATTAGCTACTATGTCATCTATGTTCAAGGTCGATGGGACAACGAGGCCCCCGATCATCAGAGAAGTTTGACGAACCAAGATATTGTTATGAGCTTGATACGTAAGAGAAACCTTGGTACTACGACGTGAAGAGGTATCTGAGACTCAGAATATCCCGCAGGGCATCTGTCAATGATAAGAAGTTCATGAGAAGATTTGCATCCAAATTCTTCCTCAAAGAACGCATCTTATACAAGCGCAACCACGACTTGTGCCATCTACCGCGGTAGACGTAAAACAAAGAATACGATCATGGAAGAGTTACACAAGGCGCATTTGGTACCCACTCAAAGGGACACACCATGGCTAAGAAGATTTTGAGAACAAAGTTACTATTGGTCCACCATGGAAGTCGATTGTCACCACGCCGATCTTGTCACAATGCGACGATGCAGACAAAGTGCACGTATCTCCAAGAGACCAATGTTCTAACACCTCCTTGGCCTTTGCAATGTGGGGCATTGACATGATCGGAGAAATCAAGCCCACCGCCCAATGGACATCGCTTCATCCTTGTGGCAATTGATTATCACCAAATGGGTAGAGGCGCCTCGCTCGCATTCTGTTACCAAGAATGTTGTGGCCGATTCATCAAACATAATCTTATCCGCCGATATGGCACTCCGAAAGGATTATCACGATAATGGCTCTAATCTCAACAACAAGATGATCACCAACTCGCACGCAGCTCAAGATCAAGCATCACACCTTCTCCGTATCGGCCTAAGATGAATGGCGCTAGGAAGCCGCCAACAAGAACATTAAGAAGATTACATGAAGATGACAATGACTTACAAGGATTGGCATGAGATGTTACCATTTGCTCTTCATGGTTATCGCACCACAAAGACGGACATCAACAGGGCAACCCCTTCCCTTGTATACGGTATGGAAGCGGTCCCCCATCGAGGTTCAAATACCTCAACCGTAGTCCTCCGTGACGCAGTTAGGCGAAGACGATTGATTCGCACTGCCTTGACCGATTAATTTGATTGATGAGAACGACTGCCCCATCTCGCCATGGACAGATCTATCAAAACGAATGATCGTAGCATTTAACAAGAAGGTCAAGCACCGAGTCTACTGGGTTGGTGATCTAGTAGTCGCGCATTCTTCCACAAGGTGATCCTGCAAGTGGACTCCCACCCATGAGGGACCATTTGTAGTCAAGACAGTGTTTTCCGTCGGAGCTATGATACTTAGCACCATGGATGGTGAAGACTTCCCACCATGTGAACGCAGTATATAGTCAAAATACACGATGAAAGAGAACCCAGGTCGACTCGACCTAGGCAAAAATAAGGAGATCTCAAGAACCAAAAGGGTTCGGGAAAGTTAAGGATATATACAAAACATGTACACCCGCAAGTCAAAACCTGAAAAGGCGGCTTGGGCAAAAAGGGTATCCCGGAGACTAAAACCCGAGAGGCGGTCTAGGCAAAAGTTAGATTTAAGCATTTATGTCTCTTCCGTGATCATCTACTCGCATCACTATCAAGATTCAAGATTCAAAATGAAGATCAGTCTACCTCACTTTCTACCGACAGCAAGGAGATGAGATAGTTGAAATATAGGAGTACTAGTATGGTTGGAACTTAACGAGATTGTTTCTCTAGCTTTTTACCTTTCTTGTGTACAAACTACTTGGCCATACCACATTTCAAATGAATGCAAGTTCTTCTTACATTTTTCACTATTGTCGCTTTATAAGTCCAACGCTTGCTTGAATGATTATATGCATTTGACAATAAGAATCTATTCACAAACATGCTAAAAGTGGGCATACAAAAGTAGTTACCATTGTGTAGGAATTGAGATGACGACGAAAGTCACCAATGCATTTCACAGAGCATGATCCCCACAGCAGTTGTCACCATAACAAACCTTCCCCCGGAGTATATCGTTAGTCCCCGAAGATTTCACCAACCGAGCAATGTTACATCGCCTCCAAGCAAGAATACTTCATCCCCTACCAAGGTATTTATCACTATATCCTCAACATTCCCCTTTTCCAAAGCAATGGTATCCAAACTTGAGACTTGGTCAGATAGTGCATGTGAGAAATCTACATCTTCTATTCCCCACCAGATTCCAATGGGCCCCAAACCCGGTCTCCCAAAGAACCATCAAACGCTTCCACGAGGTTTACACTCAAAATCCGCAAGTAGAGTGCCTCCTTTTTTTTTCCCAACAGATCTACATACAAGATCCCCAACAGACACTCCCACTCTCCCCAAAGGTCTATGTATTTAGATCTCAACAACTAGTTTCTCATCTCTACCTTCCTCAACAATATCTGCCCAAAACTTGGTCGACAATGCATCGGAGGGATGAAGTTCTTTCTTCTGATCTCCATCCCCAAATGTGTCATGAATCAAGCGTAACATCCACATCTTCTTCAAGATGGATATGCTTTGAAATACCACAACATCTATCATCATACATTACTCATAAAGTCATAATTCATGCATATGTCATCTATATACATCATGCATCATACTTGCATAAGACTAACAATATTCTATCAAAGTTTC